>CAUYSK010119762.1:0-50975 GCA_963575035.1 Avahi laniger
TCCACTTTATCCCTGTTCCCTGCTACTTTTCATTCCTATGAGATCAATTGTTTTTAATATTTAGCTCCCACACCTGAATGAAAACTTGTGAGATTTGTCTTTCTGTGCTTGGCTTGTTTCGCTTAACATAATGTTCTCCAGCTCCATCAATGTTTTTGGAAATGGCAGGATTTCATTCTTTTTTGTGGCTGTATAATATTCCATATGTACCATAACATATTTATCCATTCATCTGTTGATGGACACTTGGATTGATTCCAAATCTTGGCTATTGTGAATAGTGCTGCAATAAACATGGGAGTGCAAATATTTTTTCTATATACTGATTTCCCCTCCATCGAAGGTATACCCAGCAGTGGGATTGCAGGGTCATAAGATAGTTCTATAATATTTTTAGTTTTTTGAGGAACCTCCATACCGTTCTTCATGGTGGTTGCACTAATTTATATTCCCATCAACAGTGTACAAGAATTCCCTTTTCTCCACATTCTTGCCAGCATTTGCTATTGCCTGTCTTTTTGATAAAAGCCATTTTAACTGGGATGAGATGGTATCTCACTGTAGTTTTGATTTGCATTTTTCTGATGACTAATGACACTGAGCATTTTTTCATATACCTTTCAGCCATTTGTATGTCTTCTTTTGAGAAATGTCTATTCAGATCCTTTGCCCATTGTTTAATCAAATTATTTGATTTTTTTCCTTTTGAATTATTGGAGCTCCTTATATATCCTAGTTATTAATCCCTTGTCAGATGGGTAGTTTGCAAATATTTTCTCCCATTCTGTGAATTGTCTCTTCAGTTTGTTGATTGTTTGCTTTGCTGTGCAGAAGCTTTTTAGCTTGATGTGATCCCATTTATCCAATTTTGCATTGATTGTCTGTTCTTTGGGGATATTACTCAAGAAATCATTGCTCAGATCAATGTCCTGAAGCGTTTCCCCAAGGTTTTCTTTTAGTAGCTTCGTAGTTGCTGTTTGCTATTTTCAAACTAATTCATGCATTGTGTTTCTGTATGTCTCTTTTATTCTAGAACAATCTTCTCACCAATTTTAAATTACTCTAAGCATACTTTTTAGCGATGCATACATTCCAGTGCAGGCACAGTCATAGTCAATCCCTTAGCTTAGACATGCAAGTTGTTTCCTTTTTTCCCCTCGATTACAAATCACGCCAAGGTGACTATCTTAGCGCATTAACTTCTTTCACCTTTTCTGATTACTTCTGAATATTTACATTTTTTTAAAGATAAGAAAATATTTAAGACCATTGTTACATATTAAGAGACTACTTTCCAGAAAGGTTTTATCCACTGTATCTCCCAAAGTATTTGAGTATGCCAGGTTAGCTGGGGCTCTCAACCCTACCTTGTCCTGGGGGTGCTGGCTTAAATGTCACCTTCTCTGGAGGACACTTCCTAGACTCCACTTGCCCAGCTCCCTGGTCATGCTTCCATAGTGCATCTTTCCTTGTCATTACTTAATTATCAGCTCCTCCTCTTGATGAACAAGGAATCTCTACTTGAAAGGGCCACAATTTTTCTCTGAAAATGGGAGCCCAGAGAAACTGATTTTTTTTGTATGTTATGCTGATTTTCATAAAAATTTAATATGAGGCCGGGTGTAGTGGCTCATGCCTGTAATCGTAGCACTCTGGGAGACCAAGGCAGGTGGATTGCTCAAGGTCAGGAGTTCGAGACCAGCCTGAACAAGGGCGAGATCCTGTCTCTACAAAAAAATAGAAAAAAATGATCTGGACAACTAAAAATATATATATATATAGAAAAAATTAGTCGGACATGGTGGCACATGCCTGTAGTCCCAGCTACTCGGGAGGTTGAGGCAGGAGGATCGCTTGAGCCCAGGAGTTTGAGGTTGCTGTGAGCTAGGCTGGCGCCATGGCACTCTAGCCTGGGCAACAGAGCCAGACTCTGTCTCAAAAAAAAAAAAAAAAAAAAATTTAATATGAAACTTCTGGCTCTTAATTTTTATCAACACAATACACATTAGCCAATACACATTAATTTTTGTCAACACAATATGCATTATGATTAAATATTACCCTATGTATTTAAATATTGCCATTACTTTAAGACTGATAAAAAAATCTATCCTTGGAAAAACTCTTATTTTAAAATAGAATAACTCCAATAACCAATATTAGATAAGTGGTTAAGTAAATATGACAAATCTATATGATATTACAGTCTGTAGACATTTTTAATATTCATGAAGAGTTTGTAATAACATGGGAAAGTATTTCTTAAATGGTATGGGTAAAATAATTGTTAGAAATTCAGAATGCTAAATATAGCACAAAATGACTAGTAAGATATAGTTAATGCTGTATTACAGATGATCAAAATTGCTTTTCTTAAGTGTTTTCTTTCTTTCTGACCAAAGCACAACAAGATTTGGAATTGGAAAATTTGGAAAAACATGATTTAAGCATCCATGGTCCCTTATTTATCAAACTATTAAAGAGAAAAAGAGATTTAACTCATAGTAATTTCTAACTTTTCAATCTGATTTTGTAGCGTGAATTTAACATTAATGCTACTTTAATATACAAAGAATCTGGCAAAAATCAACCAACCAGCCAAAAATGAAACAAGGCAGTCTCTTCTAATTCTCCATTTCCTTATGAAGATTTTCAAGCATATTCTATGAGAACAGGATTTATAATTATTCCATTTTTTTATCTACAGCCCCCTTGACAAAACTTATCAACCTTGGTTTAATCTGATGACATGTGCATCGGTTGGCAAGTACATAACAAACACCAGGTTATTTCACTGTCTTCATCTTGAGCAGTAATAAAAGAGCATTTACCAAGCATTACTTGAACCCAGCGTTATAGCTGATATCATAGCAGCTTGCACTGTGGATCTGGGTCCCGAGCTAGAGAACCTTACAGCTAATGACCTGAGATCAACATACTCATCTTTCCTCCAACCACATGACAAACCTCCTGGACCCACAGCCAAAGGAATTTATGGTTTTCCAGGGAAACACGATATTTGCTTTGACAGTTTCACATAGCTTTATCCTGAAGGCAGACAAAGAGCTGAAGTTTCATCTGCACTCGCCTTTCCTGGGATCAAACCCTTTGATGGAAGGAGATCGCTGGGAATCCATCCCCAGGCCTGGAGGTGTCAGAGGCAGAAACCAGACATAGAAATCCTGCTCTTTGGGCCTCTGGGAAAATACCTAGCCATCACTGCCCTCATCCACTAGTCTCATATTGCCCGCCTGTCTCCAACGTTAGCACAAGCACTGACTCCCCGGCACTGTGTGTCTGGGAGGGCAAGAGGCATGGCAAAGAGCCAGGCAGTGGTGCCTGCCCAGAGCCCTGGCAGGCCTCATTAGACCTGGTTTCTGAAATGTTTCACCACTGCTCCTGCCTGGCACCCAGAGCCCAAACTTTGTACATTCCATTTTCCCCTCAATCCTGCAAGGCAGGATCTTTACTTTTCTCACAGCTCCAACATCAACACTCTTTATGAGCAAAACTTTTGCAAGCAGTAGATAGCACTAGTGCCAATGCATCTTAGCCAGTTTCTACAGTCTAAGCGAAACAAAGAAAGGAAACATTATAAAAACTGGTGTTGAGGACTGGAACCAGACACAATCAGTAATAGCCAGTGTGCACATTTAATAACCTAAAGGCTCAGCCTCTCAAAAGACTTTTTGAGGTGTCATGCATAGATTTTTGAGAGGGAGGTGGCATTTTCTAATTGGGGGCCCAAAGCTGGGGGATCCCCGGAAACATCGTCACATATGCAGACAGGTTGCCATGTGGCAAAAGGAGAAGAAACATCTGGTTGTGCATCCAAAATGCCTTCTCAGAGCAGAGATGTGACTTGTAGGATAGACATGAATGTGACCAGCGTGGCCAGCACAGCCACATGCAGACTCCTCCCTCAGGGGACATGTGGTGTGTTAGAAGAACCGGAAGAGGTTCGATGGGGCTGGAATGTCGGCGGCTGGGGTAGGAGGGCTGGGTGAGGTGGTAAAAGCTGTTGTAACAGACAAAAAAGAGGGAAGCCAGGAAAGGTCATGAAGAGCCTCACGAAGCGCTGTTGAGGGTCGAAAGTCATTTAAGTATGTAAGCAGTTTTGTTGTATAATCAGATTTATGCTGTAGAAAAAATTATTAATATTTCTTTTGAAGGGGGGCAAAGTAGAGGCAGAAAGACCAATTACAACATCCAAGTGAAGGACGACAGTGGCCCAGATTGGGGTAGTGACTGTGGAAGATAAGAAACATCAGAGGATTGGGGACACACTTAGGAGTAGAACTGATAGGGTTTGGCGATTGACCAAGGGGCTGTGCTGAGGGAAGGAGAAGTGCCAGCATGACTGCGGGACTCCAGCCGAGGCGTCCACGGGGATGGTGGCGCCAAATCAACGAGGGAGCCCAGCAGGAGAGGAACATGAGGGATGGCACTGATCAATGCAGCCTTTGGTGATCGGATTAAAAACATCTTTCGAAGATCTCAGTGAAGATCTTTCCTAGGTAGTTGCATATATAGCTCTGAAGATCTGTGTTCTATTTATAAAGTTGGGAGTGGCCAGCATACAGACAGCGATGAAGCTGTGGGTGTGTTGAGGTGAAGGGACCCCCAACATTAAGAAAAGATAGACGGTCACATGCATGTTTGAATACTCTGTTCATTCTTGGCAGCCTTGTGCAAGTTCTTTTGACAATCTTTCCTAAGAGTAAGTTCTGGAGGAAGGCAGCATGAAACACTGGGCTTACGCAGGGAGGGGAAATCACCGAAGTGGAGAAATAGTCCAAATAGTAACCTTCATTAACTATCAAGCACTTACTGTGTGCCAGGCCCTGTGCTGAGTATTTTATACACATTGTTCTGTTGCATTTCACTGAATTCTTATAATGATCCTTCATATGGTAGTTGCTATTATCCCTTTATACTAATGAGAGTTGAAAGTTGAGAGATTATGTAACTGGGCTGTCCAACATGGGAGCCATTAGATGCATGTGGCTATTAGGAACTTGAATTGTGCAATTGAGAGATTTAATTTTTAATTCTAATTAATATTAATTCAATTTTATTTCAATTAATATAAATTCAAATTTAAGAACTAATATTGAATTCAGTTATTGGAAACAAATATGTTCGTAATAGTGTACACAATCAACTTTTTCAGCTCTAAATTTTATGAAATGTAAATCCAGATCAAGGATTTCTGATGAAGAGTTAGTATCTGAAGATGTGTCATAAGTGTAAAATACATACTGGATTTCGAAGACTTAGTGTGAAAGAATATAAAATATCTCATTAATACCTTTTAATATAAAAATTAAATTTCAATTTAATTTTTGAATTTGGATTAAATTATTGAAACAATATTTAGAGTATATCAAGTTAAAATGTATTAATTAATTTCACCTGTTTTCCCTTTTTCATTTGTTTTTTTTTTTTTTTCTTATGTGACTACTGGAAAACTTGAAATTCCTTAAGTGCCTGGCACAAGACTTCCCCTGGGCTGACGGGGTGCACAGCCAGGCAGCCCTGTCCCCGGGACTGTCCCCTGGAGCGAGTGGGGACCCACGCCAAGGTGGCACGCGCGCCTGCGCCTTCGCGCCGTCCGCTGCGGGTGAGCTAAAGCTCAGCCGGTGCCTGCGACCAGCGGGCTTTCCTGTTTGCCTTTTTGAACTCTGTTTTCTCTGAGCCCTGGAGAGCCAGGGGTGTGATGTCACTGTATAAACAGAGGGAAGGGTGGGGGCGAAAGTTGCATTGGAGCGAACCCGCGGAGGAGGAGGCTGGTGGGAAGACGGGGGTGGGTATGGCGATTTTAAAGGTGGCTTGGTCTGGGGTGGGCGGGGGCAGCGGGGCACTTTGTAGTCCCGATAAAGAAACAGAATGGGCCTGCCAGTCCCTCGGCTGGGGGCGGGGAGGGGGACGTGGCTGCAGGAGACGCGGGTTTGGGAAAACATGGTCCGCCTAGAGCTAATTCCCCTGATTAAAAATGCATTAGTTTGGAGGTGTCAGGGACACGCAGCTGTTTTCAAGGAAAGCCTGGCTCCAAGAGGTCCTCCCTGGCCGGGCCGCCTGGCGGCTCCATCTCGGGTGGGTGTCAGCGAGCGCAGCCTGCCGACGCTTGTCCTCTGCCTGACAGGGCCCTGGCCAATGTCCTGCTGCTGCGGGTCGCGGTAATTTACATCCTCTCTGTGTACATTAACTTATCTGCAGCCGCGCTGGCTGCGCTCCTTCAGTCAGCCTGTCTCCTGCGCAGCCTGGGAGACTTGCCCGACCCGGCGACCCACCGAGCGGCCGGGGGCGGCGGGGGCGCCCGCCCGCCCGGCTCCGGGCCCTGGGAATCGCCTCGAGCGCCCGGTTCCGACCCGGCCCGCCTGCCCGGGCGGTGGCTGCGCAGGCCCGGCGCGGGGGCCCAGGGGGCAGCTCGGGCAGGGCCGCGGAACGCCTAGTCGCTCATTCATGGCTCATGAGTCATGCGCAGGCTCCTCTTCGGTGACAGCCGGGACAGTTCCCGTTATTTGTAGCCCCCGGCTTTCATTTCGCTGTAATTAAGCAGTCATTTGAGGGTCATTTCATACCAGCTACAGGTTTCCCTGTTTTAATCATGCTTCAGGTTGCAGGGGGGCAGCAGGGAGTGGAAGGGGAGGCTGGGGAGGAGGCGTGCAGGGCAAGAGGGTAATCGTCTCTGAGAACGCGCGCACTTTCCATAACTCTTCCCCTGACGGGCCCCAGTGCGCTGGCTCCGCCGCCGCCGCCGCCGTCCCAGCGCGCAGGCCAGACCCTCTTCCGCGACACCAGCGGTCTTCCCTGAGAAGAGGTCTGGCCCTTTTTGAGTCAGATGCTGGATTTTCGTCTTTCCCCTCTGGCACCACACTAATCATTCTCTTTAATCGCTGTAGCTTTTTAATGAGGCCAAGTAGGTATTTATGGAGCCGTCTACTCTACACGCTAATGCTTGATAAGTCAGTTATAACTTATCCGTGGGCTTTGCATGCGCCAAACCCAGAAGAAAGGAAGTGAGAACAAAACGGAGTCTGGAGTTTGCTAGGGAAAATCCAGCATATCTTCGGGTCCTAGATTGCACCAAGCCCTTGTGGGAAATGTTCAATCCATCAGGCATAAAAATATGGAACAACCAAGGTCTGTCCCAATTTTGTGAAAATCCTCTGGGCTGTTATTCCTGATTTTTTACCCTCTCCACTTTCTCCTTTGGCTGGTTCATGTATACTTTAGATACCATTTGAAGCTCCATTCTAAGGCCAATTCTACGAAGTCTTTTAAAGAAGCCTGTAGCTATTGCATTTGGAGGGCACGTGGATGAAAAATGAAAGGATTGGAAAAAGAAATAAAGGACAGAAATGAAAGGATTGGAAAGAAATAAAGGACATATACCAGATTCCCTGTCGTTGCAAAGAGTAGGTGCCACATGCTCCAAATTTCAGTAGAGGTAAAATTAAAGCTACAGTATATAGTAGTACCAGGAGTGCAGTTACCTTCAAAAAGGAAGAGAAGAGAGGAAACCTTTTCAAGGAAGGTAGGAGAAAGAATAAGGAAGAAACCAAGGCAGGACCCCACAGACTAGGAAAAAAATGAATGAATCAATGTACTTATGAGTATTTAATATATATTAAGGAGACTTTTAAAAAAGTTTTCAGCCATAAAAAGGAATGAAATACTGATACATGCTACACCATGGATGAACCTTGAAACATTGAACTAGGTGATAGAAGTCAGTTACAAAAAAAACCCTATTATATGACTGCATTTACACAAAGTGTCCAGAACAGGCAAATCCACAGAGACAGAAAGTAGATTAGTAGTTGCCTTAAAGTAGGGATGGGGGGAGGGTGACTGCTGGAATTAATTGTGGTGATAATTATACAACTCTGCATTTACTAAAACTTATTGGCTTATATGCTTTAAATGGGTGAGTTGTATGGTATGTGAATTATATCTCAATAAATCTATTACCAAAAAAAGTTTCCATAAAGTTAAATAGAAGCTGGCCCCCAAATAATGCTGTTAAAAAATCCTCTTGGTAAGTACACTATTCCTTTCTCTATGTCAATGTAAGTCAGAAGTTAATGTCCATAAGGACAGGGACTTTGATTTTCCACTTGGTTCCCTGTGCCTAGAACAATGCTGCCTATTGAAGGTACTCAACAAGTATTTGCTAACAGAGAAGAACTTGCAAATAACCAGATGGCCTAGTTCAGATGCGTACCACACTCACCGTGCCATCTCCTCACTGCATCCTCTAGATTTCCATTATATCTATTATCACAATAATAGAATTAACACAACTAGTAACAATAACTAATACACAAAATTTTATCTATTTTGTGCGAGACACTATACATATATTTGCCTCTAATCCTTACAAAACTCAGCAATGTAAATCCACTGACCCAAGGTCTGTCTGGCTCCCAGAGTCCATTATAAACACTGCCCACTAACAGCTAAACACAAAGGCAAGGAGGAACATCAACAAACATGCATAGATAATCAGCCAAAATCACCTATGGAGGAAACCAAAATTCCCAATCTGATTTCTATGTTTTAACTGAAAGTATCAAGAAACACCAGAAACACATCACTCAAAAACCTATGAATTTTCTTATTTTAAATTATAACAATTTTATAGTAACCATGAATTATATATCTAACAAGTATGGAGGACTTACTATGCACATAGCTCTAAGAGAAGCACTGGGAAGAGTTCTAGAAGCAGCTAACACAGAAGCTTATGCTCAAACCTGTTATAAAAGCCATTGTTCCTTTTTTGAAAAAAAAAAAAATGAGTCCCCAATATGTTTATCTAAGTAGTGCACAAAAGGTTTAACCTTTTTAATACATGAAGTGAAAAGTCCTGGTTTCCCGAGACCTCTTCCAAAAGCCGAAACATTTTTGTTGGGATGTGAAGGAAAAGACCCAGAGCTCTATGAAAAGCTGCCTAAGTGACTACCCACAAATGTAGCCAGAGAAGAAAACAAATTAGAACACATTCAAACTATTTAAAAGCTACTGTGGGGTGTGCTTGGGCTTGAGCCTACCGCCTGGGTGTTCATTAAATGACTAATATTTCTCATGTCCGTAATCCAAGATTCCAGATGCATATCCCCACCAAGACTCAGACGCACCAACTTATCTCATGCACATTAGTTGGTATATTAAGATTCTTCCTATACTAATTATCCTAGAAAGACACAAAACCTTCCAATAAAAGATTCCATATTCCCCTATTTTACTATAAGAATTTTCCTCTAACAGCCATTTTACAGCTGGAAAAACCAAGTATCCCCTGAAACTGTTACTGAAACTGCCCCAAATATCTGTAACAGTAATAAGAAAAAAATTTCAGCTATTAGATAAACTCGCCTACCCTCTAAATTGGTAAGAGGTGTTCCTTCTGCTTAAAAAAAAAAAATCCATATATAAAGATTTTTCTTAGCTACATCTGAAAAGGAAGTACAACCTAGTCTGTAAGTGTGGAAAAAATTTATCCCCCCCCCTCATATGGGAGACTCCAGAAGTGAAAGTCCAACCACTTAGGCTGATGAGCTTCGAGGAACTCTGCTCCCGGGCTTTGGAATGTGCACCGTGTCTATGGAACAGTCATCCATCCCTAAGCATATGTGGCTGTCACCCTCTAGTGGATGATCTATGATAATAGTTGGCAGTCTCCTGTGGGTCACAAGAGCAAATGTCACCCAAAACTCGCCTATCTTAAAGAGGTAAATGACAGGTAAGACTACACCAGAGCTCTTCAGTCTTGGACACTATTTCCTAGGAAAGTGGGTGTGCACGGGCCGTTTATTCAGTCTGTAGTTCCCTGCTTCTTTTGAGTCTATGTTTGTGTTTCCTACTAGCGTTTTGACATTTTCAAGAACAATACACATTTCCTTGAGGGGCAGACTTCTCCTACAACTGAGATAGTCTTTGGCAATTGATTCCCAGAGATTGTTTGCATCCAAACTGGCCTTGAAAGCTTTCTCTATCTGCAGGCCTACTGAGTGCACCCAATTACGTAGCTGGTAGCCTGGAGCTTGCAATTTAAATGCTAGTTCCATGTTGAATGATTTGATCTGCCTAGGGAAGTTGTGGACCAACAAATATTGCTTGATATTCACTGTTGTGCAAGGAGCCTAAATGCAGATTCTTGGAGACTCTGTGATAGAATTTTTAGAGGTAGAAATGGTAGTGCTTGCATTTCCTTAAGGTTTCAAGACTCAACACCAAGCATTAGATTGGAAAATTTAACTTTCTAAAATAACTCTCTAAAAATGAAGTCTGACTTTAGATTCATTAGTATTATAAGATTCAAAATATAATAACACAATTTTTTTCCTCTCCCTTTTATCAGGTAACTGAAGAATTGCATTTCTAAATCTGGATGGGACCTGAATTTCTACATCATAGACAGTTTCTAGGAGGGAAGAATTATAAGCACAGGAAATACTCGGCATTCTCAGAAGCCTACATTGTTGGTGCTTGCATTTGCTCTATGAGAACCTACGGAAAGAAACCATTGCTCTGGAAGACAAGTATAGTTTCCTGAAAATCTGTTTATTCGCCAGCGGAGGAGTTGAATGTTTGAAGTCAAGGATGACCTTAGTTCTAAATGTGCGGCGAAATGAGAAGCAGAGCACTGTGCACGTGAAATGCCCCCTCCCACCTTATCCAGTGGATAGATGAAGAAACTGAGGTTTGGCGACCCAGAGCTGGCTCCAAACAGGGACCCAATTCCCCGATTCCAGGCCTCTGCTATTTCACTGTTGTCTCTCAGGTGGAATTTTCTTAGTGATTGTAAGGAAATCAGTTTCCTAGCCTTGTTGGTAGAAGTGTATACTCTGTTTGGTTAAGAAGCATTTTAGTTGTGGCAAAAAATAAGTAACATATAATTTATCATTTTAACCATCTTGAGCCTACAATTCTGTGGCATTAAGTACATTCACACTATTGTGCAACCATCAACACTATCCATTTCCAGAACTATTTTTTACCATTCCAAACCAACTCTGCATCTGCTAAACAATAACTTCCCAATCTCCCCTCCCCTTAGCCCCTGGCAACCACTATTCTACTTTCTGTCTCTATGAATTTGACCACTCCAGGGACCGCATATAAGTGGAGTCAAATAGTTTGTCCTTAGCATGTGTCAAAATCTCCCTCATTGTAAAGGATGTATAGTATCCGGGTGTGTGTGTGTGTGTGTGTGTGTGTGTGTGTGTGTGTGTGTGGTATACCACATTTTGTTTTGTTTTTCCATTCATCCATTAATGGCTATTTGGGAAAAATATTTTTTAAATGCACAATGAAAACAAATATAACTCTTTAAGAAGAAAAAGCATGTCTGCAGGAGGCTTGAAGCTGCATTTTTAAAAAAGACTACTGGGAATTGCTAGAGTAATTAAAGAACAATGTAATAATTCTGTGCAGAATTATTTTAAATTAAAGCTATGGAATTTGGTTTGCTTGTCTCTATATTCTCTACCACAACCTCCTGTGTCATCCCATATCTGCTCAGAGCCACAGGTGGTGGGTTCTCAGTAACTGTGTGCTAAATTTCCAAGTCAGGCAAAGGGAAAATCTAATGCAATCTACGTTGTCATGGTTTTTCCTTTTTTTCCTTTTTCTATTAATTAATTTTATTTACTGCATACTGAACTGATTACTACAGTCAGGCTAATTAAAATACCTATCTCTTCATACAGTTACCATTTACGTATGCACATGGTAAAAACAATTACGATCCACTCTCTTAGCAAATTTCAAGTATACAATGTAGTATTCTCAGCTATAGTCACCATGCTGTACGTTAGAATTCTAGAACTTATTCATTCTACATAACTGAAACTTTGTGTCCTTCGAGCAACGTCTCCCCATTCTCCTCCACCTGCACCCTGGTAACCACCTTTCTACTCTCTGCATCTATGAATCTGACTTTTTTTAGACTGACTTTTTAGACCTATAAGCAAGGTCATAGTTTTTCTTAATCTTTCCATTGATTATTTCAGAGGAGAATGCAAAGGTTTCTGGCAAAAATCTTGTACAAAGAATGTTCCACTGGAAGAACAATGTTCCAAGGTTCTTAATTTCAAGCAACTGAACTAATTTTAACTCAAAACCCCAAAAAAATTTATTGAAAAAATATTGTGTAGCTCATGGAATTTCTGGATGTCCGGAGAATCAGGCTCGAACCTTCCAGAAGCAATGTCCAAAACCATATCCAGAATTGACCCGAGAAAGAAAACACCACCAAAGGTTATGCCAATGCCAATCAGTGGAGGCTCCTGTTTGCACGGTTGCCAGGATTTAACTGCATTCAACCACCATCTTGTCGCTTCTGCCCAGAATCCAAATGTTGTGACCTCTGCTGTCCTCCAACCCTGGATTCCTGGAGCATCGCCTCAACGGCACAATGGATTCCACAGAGTCCCTCCCTTAAATTGTAATGCCCGTCGCATGTAAGTTCAGTGATTGGTGGGGCACAGGTCACATTCCCATGCCCAGCTACAAGGTGGCTGGGAAGAAAGTTCCATGTTTTCTACCTGAGAGATGTGGGGCGTATGAGGAAGACGATGCCACACACATAGAAAGGGTATTCAAAAGGTACTGGACAGCCTCTATTGAAGGTAAAAGGAGCTGTTTTTCCTAAGAATTAGAAGAGGAAAAGATAAAATCCTAAGTGGAATAATTAGAATGAGCAATTATTTTAAAATACCGTTAACACCTGATGTGGAGAAAGCAGAACAAATTGGCACATGTTCAGGTTCAGCACACATTGCCACTATTAACTTACAAAGTACCACTACTTCTTCATCTGAAATAGATTCAGCCTTGATAAGGAAAACCAGAGCTCAATTAGCAATAATTGATTGCAGGTGAAATGTTCAAGGAACGAGCTGGACCTAGTACTTAGATGTTTGAATTATTGTTCTTGCATTAATTCTTGTGCATTTTCTTCTACATGTTGGCAGTGAAAGTAAATAATGTACATTATTATTTTACAAGTATATGTATATTGGAAAATCAGAAGATATAGATCCTATGCTAAAACCTTTATTTTTATTTCCCATTTTATTAATTGACCCCTATACACTCGACTGAACACCCCTAAGCAAGACAGACTTATACCTGGAAGAAAACCTCTAAAGGGCTGGAGTTACTGGCTCTGATCTGTTGGAGGTGTCACACATGAAGGCATGACAGGCATCACCTTAGAACAAAGCTCGGAGTAAGACATCAAAGTAAGAAGACGCTAACTTCATCTGAAAACTGTTTTTCTTTCAAAATGACCGCAGATGGGCCAGTTTCTAAGTAACACAGATTGTCAGGATTAAAAGAAAAGAAAAAGAAGCCTGTATTTAGAAGACTATCAGGAAATTCTACTGATGATGGTTAAAGTCAACAGCTTATCAGAGACCAAGGAAGTCTCTCCATTGAGAGATGTGTGCAATAACTAACATTTTCCCCTAGTATTAGCCTTGGTTTCTTCAACTAGATATGATCTATGTCTTTTAAAAAGGATTCATTAAATACACTAAAGTTGATGGGAAAAAATTTAAATCTGTATATCAAACATTTCTTATAGAATGTTCCATAAAATGAGTTGCTTTGGTTCATAAAAAATGCTATTTAACAGAACTTTTCTTCCTTTAAGTGGCTAAAGGCACTATATAAATTTTTCTTTTAAAAAGATCTATAACCTAATGAATGCACTGTGGAAAAAAAAAAAAGAAAATATGGAGTTTTACTGACTCATCCAAAGTAGAAAATAAAAATCATAGGCTGGAATAGAATAATATGTAGCCTGAAATTAATTTTCCAGCTAATCTAATCTAGGGATGGCAAATACACGGGGTGAGGATAGGCATTTTCCTAGTTACTGCCCAAGGCAGACATAACTAATCAATCCCATTAATTTCTAACTGAGCCCAGGCATACATCGTCTCATAATTCTTGAAACAGAGCTCTGGGTAGCCTCTATCATTCACTTGGAGTTGATACAGGTAAAGAAACTATTTGCCATACCTGATATTCTTGCCCCTTTAATTACATGCAAGTGGAGGCTAAAAAGCATGCAGTGACCTACTTGACCAATGTCACACTGCTGGCAGATGAAAGAATTGGCATTATAACCCTGATCAACTGTTGATACCTGGATCAAACCCATAGAGTCATAGAATACGTGGCATTCAGCTGATTGCATCTGAGCCCCCAAATTTCTAAGTTTAGTAATTATGATGCTCCTGGAAAGAATTTATATTACCAACTTTATAATTGTCATTGTGAAAGAAGTGAAATACGGAAAAAAAAGACTCTTATGGCTTATGATTATGTATGAATTCATTTATGGTTCATAAAAGAAGATATTTTTCTCTTATTCATAATTTAAGGAGAATGTTAAAACATTTACTGCACACACTATTATTATTAGGCTATGGCTGCCATTTAAATGCAATGCCCTTAGAAACAGGGAATGAGATATAGAAAGATTGGGGCAAAAGAGCTCTTTTGCATGAAATTCTCTTTGTAACAACAACAAAAATTCACAATATAACACAACACCTGCAGTTTACATCAACTATTTACCTTCATATAAAAATGATGAGTCTTTTGGATTTAATAATGTCTTACCCCACTCATTAGGACAGTATAGTTACCAAGTTTAAGTTTGATACAGTATATCAGTCACTCTGTTCAACTCATAAGTGAAAACAAAACACAGAAAATAGGTGCCTGGAAGTAAAAGTCTTCAAAAGGAAGAAAAAAATAGAAACCACTCTTGGGTGATAGTCATTCATTCACTTTAGGTGAATGAAGTCTACATACTGACACATGCTGTTTCTAGATATTTTTTTTCTCAAATGTAATTTTGTTGTTTTTTCTTTTAAAAAAAATTTGTCAACATAATACACATTGTTTTAAAAATCAACTTGTGCTAAAATGCTTTCAACAAAAAACGGTAACTACTCCATTCTCCTCCCACGCACACCCCCCCACACACATAAATACATCTCACACCCTAAAGGTAACCACTTTCAACTTTTTTAGCTGTTTATTCTGGTATTTATTTCTGTATTTCTAAATAATATGCTTATATTATACTTACATTTCTTTATTTATCCATTTAGACATTGTTATTGTAGACAACAATCGTAGCCCTTCTCCATACCCCCTTTCCTTCCCTTTCTATTCTCCCAATTTTTGGTTAATTCCATAATCAGCATTCATTATTATGACTATGAAAATATTGTTTACTATATTGCTGGATCTTCCAGCAAAGTAGTGTTCTATGATTTAATTTTCTTTCTTGTAAAACTTAACTTTTCTTAGAATTAATATTAATAGTCATCACTTATTCTCAATCACTTAGTTTTTTGGGGTTTTTTTGGGTTTTTTTGATGCTTCTGCGAGTCTTCCCACACACTCCAACAGCTTTGTACAATGCCTCTCCATATAATTTTCCACATAGTCACACCTAGAAATTGCTCTGTTAGTCTCATTTTGCTTTTCCTGGGGACATCCCTCATCCACTCTTCAGTGTGCCTGGCTGCTCACTAGTTCTCCTGCACAGCTGTTGTCTTGGTACTTCCGTTGCATCGATATTAGATCCCTTCTTTCCAGAATCCCATGTGTTCTTCTTGCTTGGACTACTCCCTCATTTTGATGTAGCATCCTTTAAGAACTTGCTGAGAAAGACTGCATGGGAGGTAACTTTTTCTGAGATCTTACATGTCTAAAAATAACTTGTAGTCAGCCCTCATCCTTGAGTGATAGTTTCACTAGGTATCAAATTTAAATTAAAATATGATCTTTATTGAGAACATTAAGTTATTGCTCATTGTCTTCCAGCTTCCAGTGATGCAATTGGAAAGTTGATTGCCATTCTGATTCCTAATCTTTTGTAAATTACCCTTTTCTCTTATCTTTGGAAATTTTTAGAATATTGCTTTTATCCCTGGTATTCTAAGTTTCACAACGATGTGCCATAGCATGTGTCTTCTCTTAATTTGCTGGTTTGACGCTTGGAAGACTCTTGTTGTTTAGGTATAGAAAAAACTGTGTATAGAGAAAATCTACACATGTTTTCTCTGTGTCTTTCCATACTGCTTATTAGTAAGATATTGGATTGATTCTTTCATTTTCTCATCTTTTCTCTTTTATTTTTCATCTCTATGTTTTGATTGTACTTTCTGGAAGAGTTCCCTCATTTTGCCTCTAGAGCTTTTAACAGAATATTTTATTTCTGCTATCATGTTTTGAATTGATGAGAACTCTTGTTCTTTCTACATCATCCCAGTCTGTTTCATGCATGCGATGTCCCTGAGATACTGTTAATAATTATACTTGGCTTCTGAAAAGTTTTCTTCTTCATTGCCATGACTGTTTCTTCCAAGGTCCTTTGCTTTCCTATTGATTTTAGACTCTGTTTTTTTTTTATTATTTCAGCATATTATCGGAGTACAGATGTTAAGGTTATGTATGTTGTTTTTTACGCTGCAGGCTTCCCTCAATGCCATTTGTTGCTGGCTATCTAATTCTGTTCAAGAATGAAGCTCTGAATACCTGATTGGCAGGTCTGTGGGAGGGAGGTCCTCACTGCAGAGTGACTGGGTGTCACCTGCACCTCCCATGCATCTTCAGGCCCCTCCTTTGGGTGGTTCAACACACCCAGAGAGAGGATATTCCAGGGTCTCACTTGCAGGTTAAGGTCTGATTGCATTCTGAGCTTGGGAACAAGAGGATTGGAGGGTGGATTTTCACTTCACTCCTAGTTTTCCTTTTCCTCCGCCCATCTCTACCTGCTTTGTGCCAATCGGCCTCATATTCAGAGCCTTTCTGATTCAATCTCTTGAGGGCCTGAACTTCCCGTGTCCTGTTGAGATGGGGCGGAGAGCATTCACATGACTGCATCGATTAATGGAAGGAGTTCTAGGGCCTATAGCCCCTTCCAGGGACTTTTATCACCTTCCCCCAACCTTTGGCTGAACCTGGTGCTCTATTCCCCCTCCTTTCCTGCACTCTGCGAGGTAAGTCACCTCATCTTCTAAGTGTGGCCCTCTGCAGACACTTTCATTTATGTTCCTGCCTCTCTTCTTTTTATGTGGCTCAGGAGTTCAGAGGTTTTGGATACATTAGACTTTGTGCATGTTTCTTGCTGTGGTTGCTGTTCAAAGATAGTTTTTGAGTAAAGAAGGAATGAAAAAGTTCTTCGTCCATCTTGAAAGGAGAAGTCTTGGACACTTCTTGGTGTTGGCCTGAGGGATGCTCGGTGGCAAGTTGCTGAACATCCTGGATCAGTTTGCTGGCACTCTCATCACAACGTAGCCCAGGCTGGGTGGCTTACACAACAGAGACGTAATGTCTCACAGCTCTGGAGCCCAGAGGTCCGCAGGATTGGTTCCTTCTGAGGGCTGTGAGCGAGAATCCATGCCTCTCTCCCAACTTCTCGGGGGTTTGCTGGAAATCTTTGGTGTTCCTTGGCTTTTGCCCCATCACCCTGATCTGTGTTTTCATCTCCACATAGCCTTCTCCCTGTGTGCATTTCTGTGTCCACATTTCCCTTTTTTATAAGGACACCAGTCATATCAGATTCGGGATCGACCCAACACCAGTATGATCTCATCTTAACTAATTACATCTGCAACAACCCTATTTCCACATAAGGTCACATTCTGAGGTACTGGAGGTTGGCACTGCAACATATGAGCTTTTTGGAGGACACAGTTCAGCCCATAACATATCTCATATTTGATATCATCTGACTAGGGTGAGCCAGCATCTCACTCTGCTTGGAACAGTTTTGGTTTACATGGCATCCTGCTTTATTATTGATAGTGCCTTCCACTCTCCATAATGATGTCCAAGTTGGAACAATAAATTATGTGGTCACCCTACACATGATCCTTTCCACTTGCATGAAATTATCAAGCTAAAGAATTTTACTGTGATTCCTAGTAGATTTTGGACACAAATTTGGGGAACAGTATTTTCATGTTTTCTTATTTTATATAGATGTACATATATATGATTTTTATAAAATCTTATGAAAAACATAAGGTTATGTATATGTATGTGTATATAACAAATCACACACATGGTTTTAAAACACACCAAAAGCTTATTGTGTTAGAATAGCATGGTATATAAGCAGAATTTTGAGTCTTTAAATTTTTTTTTCTTTAAAAAAATGAAAGAAAAAAGAAACAAAACAGAATTTTATGTTGCTAACAATAAACAAACAAAATTCTTGCAGCTCAAGAAAATTGGAAACTCAGAATTCCCAGGGTTCACGGAGACTCTGAATTTGGCCAAATCAACTGCTTCGGACCCATATTTGTTATGGGACTGGGGACAGCTCAGTTCTTTCCATGGCAACAGACTATGCTGTCATAAACACTGCGGGATGGTCTCTGAATGATCCAGCAGTTGCTGGACTACAAGGGAGATAAGATCTTATTAAAAATACAAAAGTTGGCGCTAACATAGAGAAACGTGGAGATATATTTACAAGGGGATTTGCATTATATATAAACAATGCTTTCTCATTTGGCCTAATAAGAAAAAGGCCCTGTTTGGTGAAAATCGATATGGGTTAATGCTAGTCTTCCTTAAGTAGTCCTTACACAAGTTACCTACCAACAGAAAAGGTCACAAGGAGAGGCAAATATAGGCAGTCCCCAGTGAGGTGTGTGATTCGTGCCTTTGTGCAAAAACATCGCCCCACAACTAAGGGTATTTCCTGGTCAACAATGGTTTTTCTCTTAAACAGATAAAATTTGTATTCTTTTTTAATTATAAAATACATTCTCATTTTATAAAATTCAAGAATACATAAAACATAGGCAATAAAAATCATCTACAATTCTACCACACTAAGAATTTTTAGGCTGAAATGATGCTGAACATAGAATTTTATATCTTGCTGTTTTTCACATAGCATCACATTGTGAACTTTATTCCGTGTCATTAAAAATGCTTCACAAGCATGACATTTAATAAATGCCTAACAGTCTATCATGTGGATGAACCATAATTTATTTAACCATTTCCATATTGTGGGGGGATGTTTTTAATGGACCTAATTTTTCAATATTATGAGTATTGTGGTAATGAAAATCTTATAAATAAACGTTTATTTATATTTCTCATTATTTTATTAAACTACATTGCTAAAAATGAAATTATTAGGAAAAATGTTATGAATACTATAAAGATTCTCCCATTTTAAACAGCTTTTTCAGAATATTTTTCTATCCTTGTTTACATTCCCAAATGCACTTTATTTAAAATTTTCTCATTCTAGAAAAAAGTTCTGTAGAATTTTTATTGGGATTACATTAAAACCATGAATTCAAATGAAAAAAATGGATGTTTTTATAATTTTCAGGAACTTCATATGTATATCCATTTATTCAAATATTCTTTTACATCTCTCAATAGACTTTTGTAATTTTTTCCTATTGGTCCCATACATTCCTTGTATTTTTAAATTTTTGTTGCTATTGTGAATATAATCTTTTTGACATTGTATTATTTAACCAGAGTTTGCTGGGATTTAAAAAATAGTTATTAATTTTAGAAATATTTATCTTCTAACCAGCCAACTTATTAAGCTATCTTATTATTTACAATAGGTTTATAGTTGGCTGGAGTATATGAGCATGTATGGGGGGGTATATAATCATATCAGCTGAAAATATTATATTTTGGCTTTTTTTTCCCAGTATTTCCTTCTTTCTTTGAGCTCTTGTCCCTTCTATTGGCCTAGCTTTCAGAAAAGTTAAGTAGTAAAGGTCATAGTTGGCATTTTGGACTTCGTCCTAACAGGAATGAGAATAACCTTCTATGTATTACACTGTTAAATAGGTGTTGGTAAGTTCAATACTGGGTTACGTGGGTAACAGGAATAGTGGAGCAGGCCAACTATAGAACAGTAGAGCTTGTGGAGACTGAGAGACTGGACGGTGCTCATTCTAAAGGGAGCCACACAGCAGATGCTCAGTTGGAGTCTATTGCACCATACAAAAATGTGGGCCTCCTGTTAACGGAGCTTCTAATTTTTCAAATTGGAAACCCTAACCCTACTTTTTATTTGCACATAAGAGAAAATATCTGATTTTATATGAAATATCTCAGTTATAAAATATTTATAACTAAAATCATTTTCCCAATAATGTACAGCCCAAACAAAAAAATTTAAAACAGCAATCTGTATTCAGTTCATTTGCAAACACAGGTTTCAGATAAATATTCTTGACCCTAAGGAAGGATAGGCTTAATCCAAGTCTCCCAAGAGTTTTGTTTTTTAAGAAGTACGTATTATATTTTATCATATGACGCTTTTTAATTTTTATTTTATTCATTGCATAGACTTCCTAATATTAAAAAATTATATTTCAAGGATATAGTGTATAATAATAAAGAGTTTAATTTTATCCACTAAAATTTCATTTTGGATTTTTATAGTTATAATCATTCTTTTTTAATGTTTTTTTAAACTTTTAATATTTGGTTTTGGTTTTGAGATATGTAAGCTTTATAAGATGAATTCAGGATTTTTAATATTCTGAAGCATAGAAATTATCTGTTTCTTGAAACTTTGGAGAAAGTTTAGCTGGAAAATTACTGTGTATAATATCTTCTGAATGATTTCTTTAATACATTTCTCAATTTTTCAAGGTTATTGATTATTTATTATTGTGGCAATTTTGTACTTTCCTTGAAATGCACATATTTTAAATTTAACATCAAAGAATTTTACATAATATTCTAAAATTTTGTCACCTCCTCTGTATCTGGTGTTAAATATTCTTTCTTAATTCTAATGCCTTCCTTGTGGTTGTTGTTTAAAGCAATCTGTCAGATTGCTTTGTTTGCTTTTTCATAGTGCTAATTTCTTTCTTTTTTTTTTTTTTTTTGAGACAAAGTCTCACTCTGTTGCCCGGGCTAGAGTGCCATGGCGTGAGCCTAGCTCACAACAACCTCCAACTCCTGGGCTCAAGCGATCCTCCTGTCTCAGCCTCCCAAGTAGCTGGGACTACAGGCATGCGCCACCATGCCCTGCTAATTTTTTCTGTATATTTTTAGGTGTCCAGCTAATTTCTTTCTATTTTTAGTAGAGACGGGGTCTCACTCTTGCTCAGGCTGATCTCGAACTCCTGATCTTGAGCGATCCTCCCGCCTCGGCCTCCCAGAATGCTGGAATTACAGGCGTGAGCCACCGCGCCCGGCCCATAGTGCTAATTTCTTTACAGAACCGTCTTCTACATTTATTCTATGAGCTTGTTAAAATTTATTTTTAAGTCCAATAATTTCTGATCTCAGCATCATTGCTACATATCTCCTTCTTTCCCAAGGTGCATTTTGTTATTATATATTTAAACCCTTAAGTTCAGTGATTACTTCATTCATTTTCATTGATAATGGCAACACTTAAGGTTACTTTTTTTTTTGTTCTGTAGTAGAGTTTTGGCTTAGTCCTGAAGCTATGATCTATAGTATTCTCATCTTTTTCTTGATATTTTAATTAGTCTGTTGTTGTAGAGTTGATTTTATCATTGACATATATGTTTGGAAATTTTAAAAAATATTTACAAAGATTGGAGGAATTATTTAAATTTGTCAATTTTTCAATTTATTATATTATGATCATGGAATATGACCAATTTAATTTTATATTATGGAATTTGTGGGGATTTCCTTGTTTAATATATAATAATTTTAATAATTATTTTATGATAATTTGAGGAAGTATCTTACCTTACAGTATAAAGTTGAATAGAGATCTAATCTAACCTTGTCCTATGATTCAAATTACTTGCCCTTGTCTTTTCTATATTACCTTACAAAGATTTAGAAATCTCTCATGACAACTGTGTTTCTGATCATTTTCCTTCTGCCAAGAGCTTTTGTTTATGTATGGACAAAACTCGCCTGAAAGATAATGACTACTGTATTTCGTTGTGGAATTTTTATTAGTTAATAACTCTTCTTTCACTTAATCCTCTTTAGTATTTCCTGAAATTAATAGTGTCATCCTATATTTTTTCTAATAAAGCTTTATCTGTTTTATTTTGAGTATAAAATAGCTAAAAACATTTCTATGATATTTAGATTTATGAAAAACTCATAAGCAGCTTAGAGCTATAATTTTTCTGATTATTTGTACTTAATTGATTGTTTAAATTATATACATATATGTATATATATTTTTATATAACCTGATGCATACCTATGTTGGATAGAGAATATTTTAAAGCAGTTCCTTTAAAAAGAACACAGGGCTGGCGCATTTCTTGAGTTATGAAATATCTCACTGTTTTTCTGCAGTCATCACATAAGAATATGACCATGGAAATATGAAGAATTTTTTGGATATTTTCCCCCTTACACCTGAGTACTCAGGATGGGGACCTGCATGTGCCCTGTTCCTATCTCTTCTTTGGAACTACTCTCCCATCCTCTACCCCTATATAAGAAGTTCATCACATGTCCTGAGGAGCACCTGGACTCTCACCTAGAACATCATTCTGGGACCCATGGATGGGTCCTGGTTCCAGAAGAGGGGCCTGATGAGGGTATAACTCCCCCTGGCTGGTATTTCCTTCACAGAATCAGCAAGATTGGGCCACCACAGTGGTACTGATGTGCTGATTTTGGATGGCACAGGACAAATTCAGTGCTCTAGGCTACTCTAGGTCTACCACTGACCTTCGACTGGTCCTTAGCTGCACAGGAGGTCTTGTGTTGGCTCACTCATCTGTGATCTGACTGTGGTGCTGCTCTGACCTACAGTTCCCACGAGTAGCAGAGGAGATAGTGGCAGGTGTGTTTTACCCCATCTGCCCCAGGCAGTAGCACCAGGGTGGTCATCTCACCCCTTCCCTTCCCTGCCACTCATCAGGCAGTCACCAAGGGGTCGCCCCAACAATCTCCTCCTAGGGCTTTCAAATCTATTGCTTGTCACTGCAAATGGGCCCTTGTGACTGATGGATGTTTTCTCTTGCCTTTGACCAATGCGGTGATATCATGCTCTCTCAGGTCAGTCTTAAGCCATCCCAGATGAGACACAGACATTCTTTGCATCAATAAGGGTATTCTTTTTGCTCTGCCCATGGGACCCTCATTCCCCAGTGTCAGGGTATGGAAAGGCAGGGTATAGTCAACATTGAAAGTGAACACAGTCTAGGAATGCAGTGATTACTGCCTACGGAGTTCCAGAGGAGACACAGTGGGAAGATGTTCTGTTTCTTGTTTATACTATAAAATTCTAGATGGTAAATTCGATATGTCTAGACAACCAATTTTCCTCCATATTCTGCATAAGACTTGAATTTGTGGTGATCTTCAATGAAACACAGTAACAACCTTTGAGAGAGTCGCTGGAAACCCGTGGGCATGAATAGCACGATGGCTGCTTCAGCATCATGTATAGTGACGCAACCAACATTGAATACATGGTGGTAGGAAACTGAAGAGGTTAGAAGATCTGTACTGTTTCAGTGTAGTTTCTGAAAGTCCTGGCATTATGAATAATGACAGAGTCACTACATTTTCTTTGTGGTGGAAAATAGGAAATTAGCCTGGAATAGCACAGTTGACAATAAGGATCACAAAGGGATGGTTTCTAGACCTGAACAAAAAGAGACAGTACATGGACCTATGAAGAATCTTCACATGCACTTATTGGACAATAAACAGGGAAGCATAAACAATAAACAATATAAAGATAAACAGAGATGAGCTTTTCTCTGCCCATTATTCTAAGTCTTCACCAATAGATCATTATATGTCACTTGGGCTCATAAATTTTGTAATACATTTTAGTCAAATTATTTATATAAACAGGAGCCATACAAAACATATTGTCTTGGGGTCCTGTACACCCTAATGGTGGCCCTAGATGACTGTATATGTGTGATTCTATTTCCGGACTCTAGTTTATTCCATTGGTCTATATGTCTCTTCTCTCACCAACATTACACTGTCTTAATTACTATAGATTTATAACAAGTCTTGATGTCTGGTCATGAAAGACCTTCAACTTCATTATTCTCTAAGATTGCCTTGAATATTCTTTGACTTTTGTCATATAAATTTTATATCAATTGTCTACACACACACACATGCACACATAAACCTATTAGGAAATTGATTGGAATTTTATTGAAACTAAATGTCAATTTGAGGGGAATTACTATTTTTTTCCATATTGTATCTTTCATTTCATCAACACCATATATCCTTCCATTTATTCCCATCCTCATTAAATCCCCTCAGCAACATTTTATGGTTTTCAGTACAGAGGCTTTTCACATCTTCATTAAATTTCTTCCTAGGTCTCCTTTGCTCACTCTTCCTCTCTACTTGATTTACAAGTTATTTCTTGAGACTCAGCCTTGAGCTCCCTTTCCTTCTTCCTCTACACTCTCTCCTAGGTGGTTTCGTCCATTCCTATAGTTTCATATAGCATCTCCCAAATTTGTACTTATACTCCTTACTTCTCTTCTAAATTCCAAAATATTCACTGTCTACTAGATACTCCACTTTAATGTCATACAGGCATCTCAAATATTGCATGACCTAAAATGAGCTTCTGACTCCCCACACAAGTATACTCCAAGAATCTCTGATCTTCATTTCACAAAAGGACCCAAACCAGAAAACTGTGAATCATTCATGAGTCCTTCTTTTCCTTCATCATCCATATCTAATCCATCAGCAAGTTCTGTCAATTCTACTTCTAAATTATTTCTCAAATCTGCCCACTTTTCTCTATCTCTACTTCTACCGCCCTGGTCCAAGTGCAGCAGCCTCCTGATCAGTCTTTCTGTTTCCACCACCAACATCCACTATTCCAGTCTGAACTCATTCTCTCACAGCAGCTAGAGTGGCCTGCTAAAAATGTGAATTATGTAATGTTTTCATATTATATAAAATTCTTGAGTGGCTTCCTATTGCACTTGGAATGAAATCCAAGATTTATAACTTGGCCATCAGGGCTGTGCATTATCTAGCCCAGGCCTACCTGATCACTCCCCGTCCCCACCTTGTGTGCTTATTACATGGACTTTATCTCAAGGCCTGGAATATACCAAGCTCTTTTCAGTCTCAGGAGCTTTGCCCATAATTTTCCTCTGTCTGGTATGTCCTTCTTCTGGTGGCATTTATGTTTGGATCTTTCTTATCTTTTAGAAATGATTCCAAGTTCATCTTTCAGGTTACCTTCTCAGAAAGACCTTTTTTAATCACCTTATCTAACTTAGATTTCTCCACCCCATTGCATGTAATCTTATCACACCAACCTGTTTTCTCTCTTTATAGTAATCATGGTGATTTGTAATTATTTGCTTGTTTACTTGTTTACTGTCTCTTTCCCTCAGCCAAGTGCTAGCTCCATGAGGCAGGGACCATGTCTCTCCTGTTCACTGCTGTACTCCCAGTGGCAGACACATGGATCTCAGTCAATATTTGCTAACAAATAAATGAATGAAACCTCATGTGTGAGATGTTACAGAGACAAAATAATATAAGGTGTGAACGATATAAGCAAACTTATTTATCTGTCTTACATCTGAAATCAAATCCCAAGGCTACAAATGAGTTGAAAAAACTGATTTAATTAAATAACTTGGTGCTACAGAGTAGGCACTCAGAAAGCGTCTCTTGAGTAGAAGCAATGTAGCATAGTTGAGAGAAGGGCACTAAAAATTAAGGACCTCTATTTCTTTTTATTATTATTATTTCAAAAAAATTAGAGGTACAGATGTTTTTTGTTACATGGATGATTTGCACCATGCTGAAGTCAGGGCTTTCAGTGTACTCGTCACTAGAAAGGACCTCTATTTCTTGTTTAGAGTTAATTTCTTCTTTTTAAAAAAGTTTTCTCATAACTTATGGTCATAAAAGACTCAAGGAATTTTAGAAATAAGGCAATAAACAAAAAAGTTTTAAATATAATTATTCAGCTATAATAATGGCTAACACTTTGTTGTATTTTTTATCTAAAATTTATTGTTGAATATACAATGTATGCTTGATAAATATATGATATGTACAATATTTTGGTGTATTTTTAGTCCTCCGTATGTATAATATAAATATAACTACATATAAATGTTATAAATAGTATCTTATTATAAAATTAAAATTATATTTTATGTCATTTCATAATGTACTTTTTCCACTTCACATTATTCTGAATATTTGCTCACATCATTAAAAAGTTTTAAAAATATTTTTTAAAAATTTCTGCATAGTATTCCATCATAGTAATGTATCATAAATTATTTAACCAATGTTTTATTTTGAGTTAGTTAGATTTATCCAATTTTTTCATGTTGCAAATATCCCAACAAAAATTCGTGTATATAAATCTTTGTACACATCTCTGATTAGTTCTTTTGGATAAAATTACACAAGTTTAAAATAGTTTGGAGAGGAAAGGGAAGAGAATGTAAAAAATAAGCATGCTGAATTTCTGAATTTCTGAACATTTATGAATTTGCAAGTTGGGAGGTTAAAATAATTTATTTAAAGCTAATGAAATAATAAAGTCATAAAAAATTTAAAGGTAAGTACTAAGGAAGACAAAATGATAAACTAGGAGCAGAAGGGGGAGATCGCTGTTCAGAGTATAGAGATAATAGATACTAACTGAAGAAATAGAAGTCTAAATGTATTATGTAACATTTTGATTGCAAATATAAAGACTAGAACAAAATACAAACATTTCAGTTCATCAGAAGAAATATCCGCAAGAATCCAGGAAATCACAGACTATAGACTGAAAGAAAAAAGCTAAAAAATAGAAAGCATTTCATGAAATAATATGACAAAACTGAGACCAAATATATCTGTCATACTAATAAATATAAATGGATGAAACTAATGTATGATTTTTTTTATGAATCACAAAACAAAAAACAAAACACATACCAAAAAGGCAAAGGCATACCACGTACAGACAAACAAAGGCATTCCAAGTAATGCTAACAAAAAGAAAGTGGGATGTGGCAGAGACAGTTTGTTCTTTCCAAATATTTATTGATTGCCCTCTTTTCTAGCCCTCTCGGGCCCTATGATGGATTCTGGCCAATAGACTTTGCGGAGAACTGACTGTCACGTCCTCACTGAGACAGGTAACAACCAGCGTTCCTCTCCATCCCTCTCTTTCCCTGCCATGTATTCCCAATGGCACAGCCACCAGATGGTACAGGGCAACTCAGTCCACACTGGACTTGGCATGAGCAGGAAATAAATGTTTTGTTAATCCAGTAAAAATTGGGCTTTAAATTTTACTGCAACATAGCCTGTTCTACTCTGATTAATGCACTGCAGTGGTAATCTCATTATCAAACAGTTCAGGGGAGAAAAGTAGTAAGAACAAAGGGCACTTTTAAATGATAAAAGAGGGAACTATTCACAATGCATATATAGCATTTATGAATATTTATGCACCAAGTAGCTTAGAATTAACATTCAGAAATCAAAAATAGCAGAAAATAGGAGAAAGAATACCACTTTCCTTTAAATGATATTTTGATTGTTTTTCTCGCAGTCCACAACAGAGCCCATAAACAGAACATTTGTTAGAAAGTAGAAAACCTAAATTACAAAATTAATAAATTAGATCAAATTGTAAAATATTGAACTCTTTACCCTGAAAACAAAAAATATATATTTCCTCAAACCTTCATAGAACCCCCACAAAAATTAATCATATATTAAACCAAAAGAAAACTACAGTAAATTTCAAAAGTAGAAATTATACTGATAACACTTTCTGATGACAATGCAATAAAGCTAGAAACTAATACTAAAACAAGAACACAAAAAACATTCGATCATCTAGAAACTTTTTAACTCTCTTATAAACAACTTTTGGGTCAAAAATAAAATCAAATTTGAATTTTCCAGAAATATAGAAAATAACAATAATGAAAACACTACATATCTGAATCAATGGGTTATATCTAAGGTAGTGCCTATGGGAAACAACTTTAAATACTTATATTAATAAAAAACAGAATAAAAATTGATGAATTAAGCATTCAACTCAAGAACTTAGAAGACAAACAATACCCAGGGAAAACAAATAGAAACAATTACAAAAAATAAAAACGGGAGTTGAATTAGAAAGCATAGAAAGGATAAAACTTATAATTAAATCAAGTTGCGGTTCTTTGCAATATAAATAAAATGGATAACCTGCTAGCTAATCTAGTCAAGATAAATTGAAGAAAGCACAAATGCCAGTTTAAAAATTATAAAGATGAAAATAACCACAAATATAGAGGAAATTAAAAGAATCCAAAGAAACCACATTTCCCATGCTTAAGAAAATACATTTTTTTCCTTTTGAAATAAATTTATTTCAGTAGACACGGTGAATTAATTTAGAGAAAAATATTGAAAGTAGTACAAGTAGTGTTAAGATGTGACAGGGTTATGCAAATAATTTAAGTTTAAGTAACAGATACTTAGGTATTCAAGGGCCTTTGCAATCTTGTTCCTCCTTATCTGACTGAAGTTGCATTTTATTTCTCAATCTTTTTAGAGAATCCTTCCCATTAGTATTTCTCTATTCCTTTCCTGACTGCCCATTACTTGCCTTCTCTGAACCCTATATTTTGACATCGGATTATATTGTCACTCGTTTATATGTTGAATGATTTGTGTCACAAAAATTTCAATCAGCTTCCACTTTCCTCCACCCCAACACACACACACACAGACACACACACACTCCAAAGAAAATACATTTTAAAAAATAGAGGAAATTGAATGTTTTCTAGAGAAATAATTTATAAAAATGGACACCAGAAGAGATAAAAGATCTAAGCAGACCCATTACCATAGAAGAAACCAAGCAAGCTGTGAGAGAACTTTACCCTCATCTGATTCCCTACCCATCCAGGCTCATCTGAAGAAGCACCAGCTGTAGACAGTTGCACAGGAGAATCTTTCCAGGGATTTAAAAAACGCGTGACTTCAATGCTATTGAAATGGTTCCAGGACTTAGACATAGAAAGAACAAATTATTTTTATAAATCATTTCCAAATTATTTCTATAAACCTAGCATAATACCAATATCAAAAACCAACAAAAATACTACATACTAATCTCAGGTGTATCAATGAAAAAAATCCTAAATAAAATATTAGAACATAAAATCCAGTCACTAAGAGAAACACAGCATAAACTAATTAGATGTATTCCAAGAATTCAAAGATACTTCAATACTAGAATATCTATCAATTTAACTAGCAGCATTTATAGATTAAAAGAAGAAAAGTATATAACCATCTTCAGAGGTACTGACAAGGTATTTAAGACTGTTATAAAAACAGCTGGAACTTTCATATACAGCTGATGGGAGTATAAATTTGTATAGCAGGTTTGGGAAACTGATGGTATCTACAAAACTGAACATATGCATTATCCTATTATCTCTTAAGGATATGCCCCACAGAAATGCATACATATGTTCAGCAAAAGACTTGTACAAGAATGTTCACAATAACTGAAAGCTGAAAACAACCCAAATATTCATCAACAATGGAATGGATGAATAAGTTGTGGTTTATTTATACAATAGATTAAAAATACAATTATTCAATAGAATGAGCAAATTTTAAATACACACAGTATGGATTAATGTCACTGACATAATGCTAAGCAAAAGGATATATACTGCATCATTCCATCTATATAGAATGCAAAATCAGACAAAACTAATCTATGATGTTAGAAGTCAGGATAATGGTTACTCTTGGGGAGGCTATTGCCTGGTTGGGGGTGTGTGGGTGGCTTCTGAGATAGGGTGATGCTGTCTTTTCTCATCTGGTTGTTAGTTACACAGGTGTGTTCACCTTATAAGCCACAATCCCAATGACTTGTGCATTTTTCTTCATGTATTTTGAAGACACAGTTTCCACTTTTTTTAAAAGTGTGCTTTCAAACCCCTGGTGCTC
This sequence comes from Avahi laniger, assembly GCA_963575035.1. Classification (NCBI taxonomy): domain Eukaryota; kingdom Metazoa; phylum Chordata; class Mammalia; order Primates; family Indriidae; genus Avahi; species Avahi laniger. The sequence continues at coordinate 29,992 of CAUYSK010119762.1, forward strand.
CAGGTAAGACACCTTTCCTTCTGCTCTCTGCTCCCACCTCCCTCAGACAGGAGTCAAAATAAGACCCAGAACTTTGTCTGTAGCAAGGCTCCCTACTCTTTCCCTCACCCTCCCAACAACTCTGAGAGCCTCACCACCTCTATGTGCCAAGAGACCATCAGAAACAATTTCATCATGACTTTGTCTGTGTTTACATCCATCATCACAAGCAGCCCAGGAGCCCTGAGCCATCTTTCATTCCTTGCACTCTAAACTTTTTTCAGATCCCATATCTCAACCCTTTCCAAATTTTGAAACTTCTTTACTGTTCCCTCTGTAACTCTCAAACAGCATTCAGCAAAATCCTCAAATCCTTAGCCTCTTTTCTGAGAGTCCCCTTCAGCTTCTTGCTCTAACAGAACCTGGCTCTCCCCCTAAGGATGCTGCAGCTCTCTCCTGGTGGGACACTTTCTCCCCTGAATCCTTTTACCATGGGGCAGAGTAGGTGTTCTCTTCACTTGGCATTGTCATTTCTGATCATCCTTCCTCTGTCTTCCCTAAAACGTTCAGCCCAGAACGTCATGTTTTCAGGCTCTAATGTCCTTTTCCTCATTGTTGCATTAGCCTACCACTCCCCGGTCACACCTCTTATCTCTTGCTTTTACTTTTGCCCCTCTGTTGCTCATTCCAATATGCCTGTCATAATTCTTGATGTTTCAAGATCCACAAAGAGGATCCACTCAACATCTTGGCCACTGCGTTCCTCCACCTCCGCTGTCCAGTGATCTTCTCCTCTTTCCGTCCTCAGCCACTCACTCTCACGGTAACACCCCAGGCTTTATAATTACCTTAACTGCATCTCTTCCATCAGCACAATGGCAAGGATGGCCACTCTCTGACCACCACCTTCAACTTTTCTGGATCACTCCATCTGTCATTTTGACTTCAACTCTTTTTCTTCTCTTTCCACTGAGACAGATAAAATGCTATCCATGTCATAATTGTTCGTCTCTCTCATTGTGATGGTTCATTTTATGTGTCAACTTGACTGAGTTAAGGGATGTTTAGATAAATGGTAAAACATTATTTCTGGGGGAGTCTGTGAGGGTGTTTCCAGAAAAGATTAGTATTTGAATCAGTGGACTGAGTGAAGAAGATGCCTCACCAATGTGAGTTGGCATCATCCAATCTGTTGAGGGCCTGACTAGACCAAAGAGGTGGAGGAAGGGCAAATTCACTCTGTCTTCTTGAGCTGGGACATTCTTTCCTGTCTCGGACATCAATGTTCTTAGTTCTTGGGTCTTTGCACTCAGACCTGGAATTACGCTATTGCCCCCGACTCTCAGACCTTTGGACTTGACTGAACTATATACCACCAACTTTCCTGGTTCTCCAGTTTACAGAGAGCAGAGTGTGGAATTTCTTGGCCTCCATAATCATGTGGGTCAGTACACTCATGTTCTCACTTCCTTCCTCACTCAACTTAAGTTCTATGATCTCATAATATAATTAATCTGAAACACACATATCCCAACTTAATCCACTGAAGAGGCCTAAAAATGTTGGCCAACCTACTAGCAATTAGCATCCCTAATGTCCACATTGTAGTCTCTAAAAATAATTTATAAAAGTAACCAAGTCTTCTTAGAGAAATATTCACTTCCTGATCTGGGGCAGGAATTGTGCATCTAAGTCTGGAACGCCTTTTCATACAAGAGAGTAAAGAAGCGATCAGTTACTTTTTATTGTGTCTACAGAATTCAGGAACCATTTCAATAGGTTCCCGCTGGCCAAAGATAGAACAATTTGACCATCAATAAAAATAATAACTTTAATGGACTAAAACACATCAAATATGTTTAAAAATCCATGGATTAACAATGACATAAAATATAAAAAATCTTACTGGCCACCTCTGATGATGTGAAGAACCAGCTTGTTATTTCGAAAACTAATAAATAAAGGCAAAGAATCAAGCATTTATCCTGCCTTTCTCATATGAATGCACCTCAGATCAATGTAGCTTAGAATACATATAAGCAGTTGATGAGGGAAGCATCTCTGTTTTGAAGTATTCCAGCTAATAAATGGAAAATATTGTAAATTTAGAATATCATAATTGTGTAAGCCCTAATGAATCAGCAGATCTAGGAAATAATTATCAATGGCTTCCGATACCATGGGGAAAAAAACCAATCACATATTTTTAATATTTAGTCTTCCCCCACTCCCCCCCCACAAATCAAACCTGAATTTGGTCACATCCCTAGATCTAATTACCGGTTTACAGGAAGTAAAGAGAAATGAAAGAATACGATAATCTCATGGGGAGCCATTCTGCAAAATCCACACTATGGGAACCTCTAGAAAATAAATGATCCAATTTCTTCAACAAAAATCTGCAAGGAAAAAAGAAGTAGAGGATAAACCTATAGATTAAAAGAGACTTAAAGAGACATAGCAAACAATTATAATATATGGATTTTATTTGGATCCCAATTCAAAGAAATGAATTGGAAAAAGAAAACCAAGCCTTAAAGACAGTTGTGAAAACAAGTCAATTGACTAGATATTTGAAGAGATTAAGCAATTATTGTGGAATATTTTAAAATATGAAAAATCATTATAGTTGTGGTTTTTTTCAAGCTACTGTCTTGTAGAGATATATGGTTAAATATTTGTAGGTGAAATAACAGATAGTTTTGGATTTGCTTCACAATAACCTGGATAAAGGAGAGAAGAGAGTTGGGGGCTGAATGAAATGAAATTGGCTATGAGTTGAAAATTCTTGAAGTAGGGTGATGAGTACAAGGAGTTTCATTATCCTATTCTGTCTACTTTTGATATGTTTGAAATTTTCTATAATAAAGTATTTTAAATAGTTATAATGAAAGAAAAGATCCTCCTTACAATAACGATAAAAATATAAAACACCTAGAAAATGAGTATTATATATATATATAAATAAAACTTTAAAACATTACTGAAAGACACAATAGAAGACTTTAACAAATATAAACGGATACCATTGGGTGGGGTAAGCCTTATCATATATAGATGATTCTCCTAACCATAGCCCTTCTCCAAAATGTAGCCTAAGAATAAAATGCAATTCCAATAAAATAGAGAAATGTTCTTCTAAGCCAGATAAGCTGATTCATATGAAAAAATAAACACGCAAGAAAATCCAGAAAATTGGGGGAGAAAGAATAATGGTCAGGGGACAAGCCCTACTAGATATTAAAATATTACAGTATTAGTGCAAAGAAAGACCAGCGAAAGAGCAAACAAAAGTCAGAAATAAATCTAAAAACAGAAGGTAAAATAACACGGTTTCGAGTGGCATTCTAAATCTGTAAAACAAGAAGGATTATTCCATCATGACATTGAGTTACTGGGAAATCATCTGAAAAAAAAATTAAATTTGGACCTATACCACTAGGATTCTAGGAATGATACCCTAAAGCCACAAAAGAATTATATAGAAGGCTATACACATAGCAAACACAAAACAAAGCAAAACCAAAACTTTTTTTAAAAGCTGAAGTCAAAAGACAAACTAAGAGAAAATATTGCACTTCTTGTCACAATTTGCTTAATACAGAAAGAGCTCTTACAATAAAAAAGAATAACAATTCAATAGGAAAAGAGAGCACAGGCTACAGATATGAATGGTCAGTCTGCAGAAAATGCAAATGACACTTGAACATGTGAAAAGATCTTAAGGTCACGAGTACAAGTTCACAACACACCGAGTTTTCACGGTGTAAGAAAACAGGAACTCGTGTTCTTAGTGTGAATGAGAATCATTAAAATTTTAGTGAAGGGGGGAATTTTCACATTTTAAAGTGCACATACACTTTAACCAGAAATGTTGGCATAGAATTTCTACTGTAGATATACTCAACAATATTGAAATAAGGTATACAGAAGTTTGTTTACTGCGATACTATTTATCATAGCAAAAGACTGAAGACACCCTAAATGCTCACCAGCTGGGACTGGTTAATAAATGATGGTACATCCAGACAGTGGAATACCATACCACAGTTACAAAGAATGAGGTAGGCCTTTATGTACAATGTACAATGATCTTCTAATACACTTAATATACTAAACATATTATGCAAAAAAGTCAAAGTGTATAATAGCACATATAGTATGCAATCATTTAGTAAAGAGGAGAAAATGAATGCAAGAAACTAGTAAATGTGGTTGCTTTTTGAATTTTGTATATTGAATATGCATTAACTATTCAAAAATAAATAAAATTAAACTACCTTCAGATAGTTTTGTGGGGATTGATTTTTGCGGGATAATTTATGTGAAAGTCTTTGGTAACTTTAAAGTTTTATGCAAATACAGTTTAAAGAAACAACTTATTATTGGGTACTGGGACCTCAGGCCCTGAGTTTAAGAAATGATTATTTTACTTTATACACAGTTTGGTATAAGTTACTCAAGGTCTTAGAGACTTGGTAACTGTGTCTTGTTTTCTTTATCTCTGAATGAATGGTTAACAGTAATCCCTTCCACCTTCATAGAATTTGCTGTGAAGACCATTGAAGAAAACATATGTGAAAGTACTTTGCAAACCGCAAAGTTTTCAAAAATGTAAGGTGTCATGTTTATAGAGATAAAATTCAAGATATGTTGTGTAAACACTGAGTGATACAAGATTGCAGAGATGGGCAAGACAAACTAGACCTGCATTGTCCAGTACGATAGCCACTTGCCACATGTGGCTGCCATCACTTAAAATGTAGCTAGTCCAGACTAAAATGTCCTGTAAGTATAAAATAGACCTTGGACAAGACACTCCAGGAAGGACTTCCTCAAGGAAAGACTTGGACTTGATCTGGAAAGAGGAGTAGGACTTGGAAGGAGAGAGAAGAGTGAAGAACTTCAGGCACTACCAGCAACGCGTGCAAACATGTGACATGGTGTTGTGTAATTCTCAAATTCATGCTACAGTAAAGAGACTTCCTGATTTATGGGGAGGTATCTAAGTTAGAAAAGACAGCATTGGCTAAATAATGTCTAGTTAATGAACTTTGAAGATCAATCTGAAGTTTGCATCTCATTGAGAGAGTTCGTACAGCAAATTTGAGTATAAAGCACATTGAGGCAGAGAGTGATGCCTGCCAAGCAATGTTTTAGCCACAGTCAAAATTTTATTACTGCAACATATATTCACTGCTTTACTTCAAGATTATCCAGATTTTGGATGTTTCACTGTTGATGGAGAAGAAGGAAATGGGGAACAAACATGGGGCTAATATTTGTTGAAAGCTAACCAGGGGTGGGTAACTTGCAGCCTTGGGGTCACATGTGGCCTTCTGGATCCTTGACTGTGGCCTTTTGACTGAATCCAAATTTTACAGAACAAATTCTTTTATTAAAAGGGATGCATCAGAGAAAGATGAAGCTTTTCTTGTTTCTTTTGGTGCTTAGAAAAGAACAGTCTTGAAATCAGAAGGTCGCAGGTTCCCCAAGAATTCCATTACTGCCTCATTTTATGTAAGGTGGAATCATTCAGGAAATATATTTGCCAAAGTCCTAATCCTGCACTATTCCGCACAGGACTGGTATTGGAAGCCAGTTCTGATTGACCAGTTCTAACTCGACAATGCTATCCATTAAAAAGAAAGACAAAAGTGAATGTACACCATGCTATAGAATCTATTTTTTCACTTATAAGCATACACAGCAAAAGATTTAAGGGGGAAAAATGCATGTATTCAATAAAAAAAGTATTGGTGGGTTTGAGTAATGAACATTCTTCTTGTAGCCACATGACTATAAATAGAGCAGACTTAAATGTATTCATGTATTAATAGATCAATAAATATGGGAAGGAAGGGCAAATTTCAATGGTGGCTCTTAACTAGATTGAAGGATTTGTTGGGTTTTAACTAACCACACATTCAGTGAGAAATTTAGAGTGGTATGATATCACAGTGGTTCAGATTTCAAATCTCTTTGCAGGAGAGAAGGAGGGGTGGGGAAAGAACTAGAAAACATGATATTACATAAACTCAAGGGGAGTTTATGTAAGAGGTGGTTTCTCTCTAATTCTTTCTGAGGAGCCTCTAATAAAAGTGGGCAGTTTAAAAGTAAGAAGGAAATGAAGTCTATTTGAAGAATAGAGCCTGAGGCAGTTGGAGCAGCATGTGGAGTTATAGTCACCTGTTATTTCTTTCGCTTTTGGGTGGGAGGGTGTGATTTACATGTTCATGAATTTCTAATCTAGAAGGCATTCATGCAAAATAAAGACAATAGCATATGTTGCAACATAGTCTCTGCAAAGAAGGGTTGTGTCTGGTCAAGCTGTCAGAAACCACTGGAAGTCTCTCAACATGTGCCCCTTTGCTGTTCTGGAAGCTGTGTCTGTTCTTTGAAGCAAACTGTATTTTTTTGGGCAGCACACCAAAGGGTGATGTAAACCTCAAAGTTGCATCCCAGTTTTAGATTTTTCTCAGAAAACTGCTTTGTCTATGACAATGACTTTCAGAGGATGCAGAGAGAATTTGTTGATGAGGATAATATTCAACAACATATGGATGTTAGAGAAAAGCCAAGTTGAGGAAGACTGTATGTTTGAAACTCTTTGATTATGATAATTTATCTTAATTTTTTATTATTCTTTATCATAAATAATCTAGAATTATATCCTGCAGGACTTAAATACAAACAGTTCTAGGCAAACAGATTCTATGGAAAAGTCTGCTGGTGTTTTCACTGCATCTGTACATTAAGAAGTGAGTGTTTTCTAAGTGTCTACTCTGTTCCTGGCACTAATGTTAAGGAGGTTAAAAGGGAATGATACAAGTCCCTGCTTACAAAGAACATATAATGTAGCAAAATATACATAATCAAATAACATTACAAAATGGTATAAAATAAGAGCACATGAATAGTCTAAAAAAAGTAGATTTAAGCATTTGAAGCAAAAAGAAAAGAGACAGATCCACCATTATCTGATTCCATGTAAAATTCTATCTTGAACGAGTGGAAGCTGTGAAGGAAGGATCAGTTTTTGCTGCTTCTTCTGATGCCTTTGATGTTGGGACCAAGATATATTATAGAAGATAGATTTCTATGGCTCTTCCAGAAAAATTATCTTAACAATATGGAAGATAGATATCTCAGAATACTGTAAATTCAGAGGCTAGGCTCTTCGTTGTGAAAAATAAAAGTATTAAAATGAATGTATCAATTAATAATTGTTTCTTTTTATTTTATTAGACTTGCAAGAAGAACAAGAATAAACAAAACAACCTAAGACTTTGAGAATTAAAGACAGAATGACAGCGCAGAGTATCTCATTTCTCTCTTCCAAAAGTATAATTCATATTACATTAAGTACTTTCACTTGGTAGATTAAATAGAAGGCAATGAAAACACTCCTGAGTTGTGCATATGAAGAGATGAGCAATAATACGAAATCTTACTTGCACGATCTTGTAAGTCCGGCATTGATTTTTATATCAGGAAGCAACTGTAATTTTAATTCCTACATGATATGATACAGTTAATTTTGGAACCTGGACTTATATATTGATTTGATTTATACAGTCTTATAAACTATCCCTTATGCTAGGAAATCAAAGCAGTAGAAATTATCAGTATGTCAGTTATAGTTCAACATCAGTGTGTTGGGGAAGGCAAATGAATAAATATAAGTTGTCCCCTCAGAAGATACTCTGAAACATTTCTTTGAGATGGTACCAAAAAAGAATGATTCAAATTTTGGAGTTCATGGTCTTATAATTAGCTGTTTTGAAAATAATCTAATGGGAAAGTGTTCCATCTTACTATTAATAAAACAAGGGCAATTATAAATGAAATAATATTTGTTGCCAAAGAAATTAACTAAGATTGTTTTTAATGAGGATAATCAATGCTGTGAAAGTGTATGGCTTAATTGTCACTTTCATACATTACGGGTATAAGGGTTCATTGGAACCATTATTTTCTAAAGCCATTTAGTTACATATATCAAGAGCCTTTAATGTATTTCAACTCTTTGATCCATTATTCCTAATTCTAGGAATCCATCTTACTAAAAAAAATAGAAAGATTCTAGAAATTTTATGAACAAAGATCCACTAACCGAATAAAACTTCTTCCCTTCAATCTGAACCAATTCAGGTCACATACTCACCACAGGGCCAGGGGAAATGCCCGGTGCATATACAGATAAGATAAGCCTGGGACTCTAAACCAGCCATTGGAAAGTAAATGGGAAAACCAAGACTGGCTTAGCCTAGTCACTAATGATCTCCAGAGCTGGAGTCAATTTCTGAAACTACATCCCTGATACACAGTAGGAGAGGGATTGGATGTGTGATAGGAACTGACCTCCTTCGTTCTCTAATTTTCCCCACCTTAATGGCCCCTACATCTGCCGGGTTACTCAAGACAAAAAAGTGGAGTCATCTCTCAGTCCACTTTTCTTTGTCTCCACATCCAGTGCACCACTAAGCCCTATTACTAGACAGAAGAGTGTGAAATTTCCAATATGTGCCCTCTTTGATCTACAAAAATAACAATTTCATATGATTCGACCTGTATTTCAACCTGCAAAATATTCCTCTAATCCGTTCACTTCTACCACCAGCCTAGCTGAAGCCACCCCATTCTTCACCTAGACAATTGCAATGGCCTCCTAACTGATAGCCTCCTTTCCACTCGTACCTCCATCCTAGCCAGGGCAATATTTCAAGAACATAAATTGAGTGAGATGTTCCCCATGTTAAAGCCAACCAATGGTTCCCCATTGCTCTTAGAATACACTGCAAACTTCTCAGCCTGGCTGCAAAAGCCCTGTTCCATCAAATCCTTGCATGCCACTTCAGTCTCCTCCCAGGACACTCTCCCCGTCACACTCTGTGCTGCAGCCTCACTGACCTCCCGTCGCTCTCCCACCTCTTTCCTCATGCCATGCTCTCTGCCTGGCATGTTCCTCTCCTCAACTGCCAACTGGCCATTTTTCCACTTCAATTACCTTCCTTGAACCAGCCTTTTCTGACTTCCCAATCTAATTTGTGTTCCCCGGTTAATCTGTCAAAATACCCTATTTGTTTCCTTTTTGGAAGTAATTTCTAATTACATATTTATTTTGTTGTTGTTTATTATTTAATATCTCTCTTTCTACTAGCGTGGAAGCTGCTTGAGGGCAGAAATTATCTTTTCTTGCTCTCATCAATACTGGATACATAGCAAACTTTCAATAAGTCTTTGTTGAATAAATTATTATATGAATGAACAAATAAATGAATCAATATGCTAGGTTAAAATGTTGATGGAAAAAATAGGCTATAAAATTGTGTTGACGCTCTGATTACAGCTATTTTGCAAGATCTAGCATTAAAGAAAGAAAAGTTTACAAGGAAATAAAACAAAATGTTAACAAAGATTGGGGGATGGGATTATGAGTAACTTAATTTTTTTTCTCTTTGCCTTTCTGTATTTTTGAATTTCCTTTAATGAGTATGTTCTTAATAATTTCAAAAATCATATATTTTAAAATTTTAAGTACAGTCTTTATTTCCTCTATAATTCTCCTCCTTGCTTAAAAAATAGAAATGAATTTTTTATCTCTCAACATTTATTATAAAATATTTCCTGGTTATGGGTCACATACATTTTCCTGCTCTTTTGTTTATTAGTTGCTGGATATTTTGAATTGTATGTTATTTACCAGATTATGTATAGTTTTTAGGAATGTTGCACTTTTTATGGCAGAGAGTAATTTATAGATTGGTTTAAACTTTTGAGGTTTATATTTAAACTTTTTTAAGGTAAGTATAAAGTAGCCTTTACTCTACAGCTAATTTAGCCCCATTTCTAAAACATCATTCTTCAATGCCACAAGTATTTAATGATGTCTCTCCTCTCTGACCAAAGGGAATTAGGACCATTCCCATCTCTGTTTATAACAATTATTAAATATTTGTACCACAGCTTCCCAGTAATAGTGCTTTCCTTGAGATTTTTTCTTGGTTAGCCTCATGGGTTGTACCCTATTCATGTATGTGCTGGTATCCAACCACAGATTCAAGGGAACTTCTATCAAGATTTCCGAAACTCTTTTTCTGCATAACTCCTCTTGGCTTCTCTGCCCCCCAAATTCTAAATGCATCAGCTTCCTAGAACTTTGATCTCCTTCTCCTCAACTTAGAAAGGTTGCTGAACTCTGTTTGAGTTCCTGCTTCCTACACTTAAAACTGGAAACTACCTCTAGACAGGAAGCTTTAATGGTGATGGGGGCTGACATCATCCATTTCCCTTTTCAAGGATTATAATCCTGCCCTATGTGTTGCACAATATCTGAAAATAGTTGTTTCCTATATTTTGTTCAGTTTTCTCATTGTTTACAGTGGAAAGATAATTCCAGATCCTATTTATTCCTCGTGGCTGGAAACATAAGTGTCTTCCCTTCATTTTTGACCACTGCCATCCATTGTCCACACTGTAGCCAAAGTTATTCTCTCAATACAAATCTGACCATATCAGCCCCACGCTGCAATGAGGGCTGCAGACCCTATGTGGATTTATCCCTGCCTACCACTCCAGCTTCATTTTTTACTCTATCCCAGTTTCTACTTTATGCTCCGGCAATACTAAATTACCTTCAATGTTCTTCAGATATGCGGTGCACTCTCTCACATCTGGACCATTGCAAATATTCTTCTCTCTGCTTAAAATATTTGCCCTGCACCCCACACAGTCACTATTCCTGGCTAATATCTACTTGTTCTCCATAACTGATTTATACATTTCTTCCTAAGAGAGGTGTCCCACAAAACTTAAAGTTGTTTTTACACCTGCCCGACGTTCTCGTAATACCGCGTATTTGCCTTATCATATCCCTCGTTGTTTTATTATAATTACTTGTTTGATATCTGTATTCTGTATTAGACTGTTAAATCCAAGTGAAGGTTTAGCATCTCTCTCACTAAATCTACTAAATTTCCAATACCTTGCACAGCAGCTGGCAGAATAGATCTCAATAAATATTTAATGAATAAATTAATGAAAACAAAGTAATTAACAAAAGAACTGAGGGGCATAGGATAAGGAAGGGGGAAAAGAAAACAACAAACCAACAAACCCTAATGTTCAAAAACAGTGTCTTAAAGATAACCATATTCCATTTTGCTGACTCCGTAGGTCAAATTTTCCATTTGTCACTTAGTTCCTCACTGTTTTGCCTGTGTCGACAGAGGCACTAAAGTGAGAATGGTGCATTTGATATCTTTCTGTGAACCAAGAAGATTCAGAGTAAATGCTTTCCCATAATGGAGTTTTCAGAAATAATCATGATGAACAAAGTTTCACAATAATTGAGTGCAGTACTTGATGATTCTCTTACTCTGTCTTAGATAATTCCACGGAAGAGGGAGATCCATTATGCCCTAACCTGTTTTTTGTCACCACTGTTGTTTTAGTGTCACAGCAAAAGAATGTCCACAGACCTGTTATGATATTCATCATCCTAATCAAGTCATGTGAACAAACAAAGTTAGGCTGTGGCAATCAATGATCTGGGAAACAATGTTTAGAATTGAGAGATTGCATGGTTTATACAAGGAAAATATGCAGAGGTTGTAAAATTTTAATTCAAAAGTTGTGGATCCATTGCATAAAATGTAGAAGTGGCCTTCATATTTGTAATTATTTAGCCTTAACCATTTATCATTATCAAAAAATAAAATGAAATAACAAAACTTTTTCCTTAAAGTGGTATGCTTTCATGTTATATTTAGAATACCCAACAAAAGGAGGCATTTCCAAGCTAAAGCTAAGAGTCCCTTATGAAACTTTCTTTTGGTGGCAGGGAAATCATTTATTCGCTAACGAGTCAGTGACATCATAAAATAGTAGATAGAGCTAAAAGTGTTCATAGAGACCATTTGGTCTGATCTCCTATTTTAAAATCACAAAGTGGTTTTTCAACAGCATCCACTATTTCCTTGAAGATCATTTCTCCCTTTGATGTTTGACCTCATTTGACCCCTGGCCCATTAATGCTTTTTTTTCTCTTCTCATTCCATCAGCCCTCTGAGTCTCACCCCCATCTGTGGCCTGGACTTTCACAGCAGGCTTGGGAGCACTGCTCTAACACGCAAACTGGAGCTCACCCCACTGACCTGCCCTGTCTGCCATTCTGTGAGGTCCTGGGCCAGCCTCATGTCCTCAAAGTTCTCTTGGACATTTCTCTGGCAAGTGTGTCCTCCCCAGCTAGCATCCGCCCTCTAACCCCGTTACTGGATTCACAGGAGCAAGTCACCAAACTGGATCCACTCCAGAGCCAAGCTCTGTAACTCAGGAGCTGCCCAGGGCTGCTGGTTGCATCTTTCATTCGTCTTGTACCAATATGCCATTGCACGCCACACTCATAGAATCTTTAAATCGTGAAATTTTATAAATATCTGGAACCCTAGAGACCAGCAAATCTAAATCTTTTATTTTATAAATAAGAAAACAGAAGAAAGCCCAAGATATTAAGTCACACAGTTAATGATAAAGGTCTGACTATAACCCAGAAGAGGAAAACTGCAACTACTTATTCCATCCTAATCCACCTGTGCCCTGACCCTTCAAGTCATGGGCTATGATTGCTACACCTGTTTAACCAAAAATAAATAAATCAGCCAGTAGAAATGCCCTCAGTTTTCTCAATCTCTCTCTCTCAACATGGTGGAGTGAAAAAAATACAGGCTTTGGTTACAGAAAGACCAAATATCAGCTTTACTGTTTACCATCCATGTGACCTTGGGGAAGTCAGTAAACCTATTTTGGTTTAAATATCTTCACCTGTAAAACAGCAACAATAGACTGATAACACGTTTCAGAAAGGGTATCAATGCTCCCTTAGCCCCCAAATTCAACCATTTTTTTCAACCTTCATCTATCTTAATCTCTGTAGCTGTTATTCATTCTTTCTGTTTTAAAATACTAGTTCTCTACCTTGATTGCAAATCTCTATTGCCTAGAGACCTTTAAAAACTATTGTTTCTTTCTCCCTCAGAGATCCTGATATAATTGGTATGGGGTGCAGCCTGGAAACTGGAATGTTTACCTCTCCCCCAGTATGATTCTAATGGAAGCAAAGTTTGAGAGGCACCGCTTTAAAACCATTGCCTGCCATATTCCTGAGAGGCAGGGCTTCTCTGTTTTCCCCTGCCTCTGGATCACTTCTCTGTATCTGCCACCTGCTATTTTTCTATCATTCTGATGATTTTATCCATCACCACTGCAAACATGATTCCTGTATCTGTATTTGAACACTTAACATCTAACTCAAGCTCCCCAAATCTGCCTCTCTTGATTTCCACACTTGGATTAAAAGTCCATTCATGTTCATCGTCACCCTGGCTCAAAACCAGACACGTGGACAAGTCTAGACACTTAGAGTTTGATTCCTCTTTCTGTTGCTTCTGTCCTGACCAGGCCCTTTCCTCTCCTTCCGTGGCTCTCCCGCACGGCCTTTCCATTCCAGTTCCACTCTCAGCTGTTTCCAGGCTTCTCTGTCTTTTGTGGCTACTACAATAGCCTCCAAAATGTCCCTGCCTATCACCTGTCTTCCCTGACTCAGTTTACACCCCTGGACTATGGAGCGGATTTCCTCCCCCACCCCCAGCTCCACGTCATTTAATAACACCCCAGGGAAGTGGCCTACTCAGAGGCCCACCGTGGGAATCTTGCAGCGAATTATTTTACAAAATAATCTCCCTCTCACACATACCCAGTCGCCTTATCTGGTGCATTTCTTTTCTTCGTAGAGCCTGTCACCTTCTTGATTTGCATTATTTATTTGTTGATTATGTTAAACATGTGTCTCCCACCATTACAGCATAAGCTACATGAGGGCAGAAATTTTTCTCTTTTTGTTCTTTGGTTGGTTCTAAGAGCCTGGAAAAGTGCCTGGCACTTGATCATTCTTTGTCAAATGAATTCAATGTCAACCACAGTCAGCAATGTAGAGATCAGTTAATCATTCATAAATTAGGTGAGTCCTGCTCCCAGAGTTAAGAGCTCCCTGGCAGGATCCCCTCAAGCCCTTCTCCCTAGGGACACCCCCAGGCTTCAGGAGGTGAGAAGAAGAGGTTGGCCAGGTAGACTCATCAGACAAAACTGTGTACTGATTTTTACAGACATTCTTTTTTTTTTTTTTTTTTTCAAGACAGAGTCTTGCTTTGTTGCCCAGGCTAGAGTGAGTGCCATGGCATCAGCCTAGCTCACAGCAACCTCACACTCCTGGGCTCAAGCAATCCTTCTGCCTCAGCCTCCCGAGTAGCTGGGACTATAGGCATGCGCCACCATGCCCGGCTAATTTTTTCTCTCTCTATGTATATTTTTTTAGTTGTTCAGATCATTTCTTTCTATTTTTTAGTAGAGATGGGGTCTCGCTCTTGCTCAGGCTAGTCTCGAACTCCTGACCTTGAGCGATTCACCCGCCTCGGCCTCCCAGAGTGCTGGGATTACAGGCGTGAGCCACCGCGCCCAGCCCAGACCTTCTTTTGGTTGTTCCTTATCTAAATGTGTTTATAAAATGTGGAAATTCCTCATCCAGTCACTGTTCAGTCCTGACACAAGCTGTAGAAAGTTACAAGGGACAGGGGCTGACTTATTGGCTGAGCAGAGCTCAGTCGGCAAAGTGACTTCTTCAGGGCTTCCCAACACCAAGGATGCGGCAAGCAATCTTTCTTCTCTGAGATTAACCTGGCCTGGAGCCACAGTAAACACCCAATCTCCCTTACAGGGAGGAAAGATTAAATATCTGATTAAAATTTTTGGCTGCTAATTTATTGAACTTGGACGGATGAATCGTTTGGAAGTCACATGACTTTCCCTGCATGACTGCCGCTGTTGTCCCACACAACAGAGAGAGGTCACCACGCAGCTGAAAAACAAGGAGCATCGGGCTCCACAGGGGTGGTGGCCGAGGGGTGCATTCTTGGGCTATCTTGAAAAACTGTGGGGCCAGTTCTTCCCCAATTGGTTCGGGAAAGTTCACACAGATGGTGGCTGTTTCTGTGTCAACCTCTTACTCTCTGCTCTTGTCGCTTTGTAGATTTCATTCATTTCATCCACCCCCGCCTATTGTTCTGAGCTGTCCAGCAAAATGATGTCATGGCAGCTTAAAAGTATACAGGAAGTGTTCAAAGCTGAATGACTTCAATATACTTTACTCCATGTTCTCTTGCTGCTGGCTTTCTGCGGAAAGCGCACCCCCGCAGAATTCAGGGAGGCAGTCACAGGATCAGAGACTGGCTCCTCTCCTCCCTCCACCTCCATACCTGCTACTCCCAGCCCTCACCTCCATCCCAGCGCATGGACGGAGGCCAGACCAGAGGAGGCGAGGGAAGCTAAGAGGAAGGAAAGCCAGAGGAATTGGCGGTCAAAAGGAGCTTCCTCAGAAAAACAGGGTGCAGGACTGTCAGGAGAACCAAAGATCACCTTTACTGGCCTTCGGGTGACAAAGTCGTCAGTTTGGCAGAGCTGCCAGTCATAGCAGTGCCCCTAGAGAGGAAAAAGTGGCAGAAACCACAAGTGACTTGCCTCAACTTGCAAACTGCAGCAAGAGTGCAGCGTTAAGACAGCTGCCCAGTGATGCTTTTGAAGTAAAGTTAAACACGAGGTGGTTTGTTACAGAATAATAATAACAAATATGTGTGCACAGCTTTACAATTTACACAGAAATCTTTTATATATACTATCCTTTGCATCCACTGCAAAAACCTGGTGAGGTGTTTGTGAAGTATTTGCACCATTTACCAATGGAGGCGGTCAGTAAGGAGAGAATGTTTCAACTCACCCAAAGTCATCCAGCTGTCAAGGGTGGACCTGGGACTCAAGTCCAAATCCCAGGACTCCACTCTGTGTTCCAGCTGGGGTCCTAGCTGCCCCGCCTTCCTTCCTTCTCTTTTTAGAAATTACCCCAAACTAGTCTTTGTCCAGCTGTGTAATTTGTAGTATTGCTCCATCTCATGGGCTACTGGAATTTTCCTTTGCCCCCACATATGTGACACAGAGTTTGTGCCTAGCCATGGTGCCTGTGTCTATTCAACCCTCCAAAGCCTTAGACATAACTAATTTCATATGCCACAGACTGGCCTTTGTCACATCTTTGCAATGGGCTGGGTGTTGCCTAGTCATTATTACATAACCTGGGGACACCGTAGCTAGGTGCTACTGGTGTTGAGGTAAGAAAATATATCCAGAACTGGGCACATGGTATGTGGAAGTCATCTTCCACATAAAGCAAGAGTTCTTAATCTGGGGTCCATGGACAGAATTTAGGGGGTCCATTGAAACAGGATGGGGAAAAATTACATCTTTATTTTCATAAGCCTTTAATTGAAATTTAGCATTTTCTTTAATTATAAATGTAGAAAACACACCACATCAGTATTAGAGTATCTCTGTGACCTTATAACCAACAGAAACCACAAATTTTTCAAATCACATTTCAGTTGCAGCAGATATCTTGAAAATCCATTTATGCTCATCACTACTTGGAATTACAGTATTGAGATTATGGAATTATATTAATAGTATTGGAATTATGGTATTAGACCTGCTGCTTAATCTTTTTATTTATCACATTGCTAAGGAAGTACATATATTTTCATATCACAAATTTAGTTTCTGAACATCTTGAAAATGCATGCCCCTACCTGCACTGAAGAAGTCCAACCCTCTCTTAAGATTCTTTTCTCCATCTAGTCCTAATTATTTCTTGAAGTCCCTGGGGATGTTTCGGGCCATATTTCCATATCATTGGCTTCCTTTCTAATCCTAAATATATTATCTTATACACTTAAAAGCATCCTCCTGATAAGGAGTCTGTAGGCTTCAGCACACTGCCAAAAGGATCCATGGGCCAAAAAAGGTTAAGAGCCCCAGGTGTCATTTTGCTGGAGTTCAGAGGGCTGGGGTCGGGTACAAGAGGCTTGGTAACCTGACCTAGGCCTTCCCACTGCCTGCTGGGACTCCACTTTGGGCAGGCAGAGCACGACTGCCAATAAGCCAAGGCCACGTGTGGTCAGTGAGGAGCCAAGGAGACCTGGGGAGCTGTGCTCACTGGCATCTCCTGGGGCTGCTGTCTGGGCTGATTCACACCCTCCCGCTCATCTTGGGGACTGCAATTTCTATGAGATGTATGCACTAGAGCGTTCCTTGCCACTGATTCTCACAGCCACTGCTCTGTGGCTGCCTCCCAGCTACACAGCCACACCTCTAACCCCCCCAGGCTTTGCCTCTGGTTGTCTGTCTCCAGATAGAGCAGGGTCAGGACGAGCTGCTCCGTGCACAGCATATGCAGTTATACAGCCTGGTGTCCTAGAACTTTTCAGAGTCAACACAATATGGCAGCCAATGTGATCACCTCTCTGCATTGGTGATCACTTGGGTACAGCCAAGTCAGGTACAGAGAGGGATCTACGCTGTTGGTGCTAGTTGACGGATGCAGCCATTAGGGATTTTTGCCCAGCGTTATCTGGCTAAGGTGGTGTAATCCTACAAGAAAAAAGCACCTATTCCCTACACACTAGCCCTGTTATTCTAGGTAACTGAACTCCACTGCTCATGTAACTTAACTCCAGGCTTCCCCAGCCTATGCAGACCTAGTAACACTGATGGCCAATTCTCATGGGCTAGTGGCCTCTACCCACATAGAAGAAACTCACTCTCATTTCCAGAGGCTTTTCTCCACTCAGCCCTAATTATTTCTTGCAGTCCCTGGGGATGTCTTGGACATTCTTGTGAATTGGTCTAGACTGAATCATGGCTACCATCCCCTAGCCTGACACAGAATTTTTTTTTGGCCACCTTTTTTGCCCATGCCACCATGGCCACAGCCACTGCTCACTCCTGCAGATCTCTGCCTCCCCTGATTGATGATTGAAGTCTCAGGTGCCAGCTCCAGGTTCCAGTCCCCCTGACACTCGGCTACTCAGCAGTTGGCTACCAAATAAGAAGAGCAGCTCCCTCCTCCCTGAGGTCCCGCTGCTGGAGAGCCCTATGGCAGAGCAGCTCAGGCCCAAAGACACTGAAGGCCGGTACACTGAGTTGCATCTTCTACTATATAGGTAGCCCTCCCTGCTCCAGGGTGCACAGAGCCCTCCAGAACTACAGGATCAGGGCAGGTTCAAGAACTCAGCTGGCCATGTTCAGGACAGCATCTTTCCTCAGACCCACTGCTTCATTGCTGAGTCGGACCCTGTTCCTAGTCCCCCCTCCCTGAAGCTGAATCCCCTCTTAGGGGTCCATAGACTCTCCCCTGCAATCCGACCTTTGCTGCCCTGCCCTGCTCTCCCCATTTTGTTCTCCAGATAAGCTTGTAAACATCAGGACCCCTTTCAAGGAAGCAGTTTGTCTTCTCTTACTGGGTACCTCCTCAGCCCCCAGAAAAATCCAAGAAGCCAACAGCTGACTGGAGGGAAGATGCAAAAGGATTATCCTAACTCCACACCCCAAACCTGATCTATTCCAGTTTGGCCCCAGCAGAGATTCTGTCTGTATTTGGTAGAATTAGTCTCCTTTTTCAGATGCTTTTAATGAAACTAAGATGTGTAAGGCAGATCTGAGAAGATCTCTTGTTCTAGCTTTCTGGACTTCCACTACAACCTTAGTGTTATGGTGAGGTCGAAGGAACTTGGAACTTGGACTTTGGGGTTAGAGTGAGCTCTACCCCAGCAAAAGCTCTGCTACCTACTGACTGTGAGACCCGGGGTAAGATCTCTCTGAGGCTCCCTCTGACATGAAGAGCGGACATACTCATCCCCCTTAGCGTTGTTTTGAGGACTAAACGGAATACGGAATATTCCCATAGCTGGCACTTGATACATGTTACTTCTTATTTTTAATATTCTTTTTTTTTTTCACTTATGCAAGGGTGTACCATTTGGATGTAAGAAGCGTTAAGGGGAGGTTTCTGGAATTGTATAATGACCTTATCAATTAGAAAAATATTTCCTTGCTATTCACTAAGTCCTAAGAAAGAAATATAAGCAATACGAAATTGTTTATGTTATGAAGTAACAACAGATATTACTGAATAATCAGTAGAGTAAAATCAAAATTATACTATTTGAGGTGCAGAAAAGGAAAAAGAGGCAGAGAAGAGAACTTATATTATTCAGGTACCTGTTACGTGCCAAGCAATATGCCAAGATTTTTGCTGTGTCCTCTAAAGGTCACATTATGGCAAGGACACTGAGACTCTCCAGATTAAATCTCCAGAAAATAATAAACGTCATTCTTTCTTCTTCTGTCTCCTTTCTTTGTGTGTCTAAGACTCAGGCTTAATTATCCACTTCCTACATAAACCCAGTCCCATGCCCAGGGTCCTACACCACGCTGGCTTTATCCCAGACATGAAGTGCCCCCTGGCATATTTGGAAAGGCGAGCGTGGGGTGGGCAGAATGCCCGAGCCTGTGCACTAGGAGAGAAGCAGAGTTGGGGTGCACCAAAGACGTTCTGAAACCTCCTATACTTGTCACTGTTGCTTCGCTTCCAATAATTTCTAAGGCAGCTTTCTTCATGACCTGCCTTGATTAGGAACCCCTGGAAATTCTGAGCAATGTGCTGCTTAAATCTAGAAAAACCCTACTTCTAACAGAGAACTGGGGAGAAGAGGTGGGCAGAGGACTGATGGAAACTGCTCCACATGATTTGATTCTGTGACCTTCAAAGTCTGAAAATCAGGTTGCTTCATAAACAACTAGGGACTAAAACACTTCTGGTTTCCTTTTATTGTACTTCTGGGAACCAACCAATTATGTTTAGAACTCTGGGTGACTTGGAAAGGTTTTGCGTTTTTTTTTTTTAAGCTGATTCTGAAACCATAATGAGTTTTCTAGGCTGTTCATTTTAGCATGTACAGATCAAATTTTTGTCACTCAATCACAAAGGAATGGAAGATGTTCATCCCTAAAAAAGGAAGCCAATCTGTGACCAAGGCCACCAGTCAAACATTCTACACAAATATAAAGGGCTGAATTCCCACACACCACCACTGGCCCATTTCCAGAACAGATTCTGAATGGCCAGAAGGGAGAGACTGACCTGTTGCAGGGCTTAGTATTTGATCTCAGGTGGCTGAAGTATGCCTTGTGCTTCAACTGAAAGGATTATGATGTTGAGATATTAAACAAAACCTATGTAAACCTTAAATAAATAGAGAAGGGAGCCAAGAGTTGCTGTAGTCACAATACCTTACTCTTCCATGGCATTCTTAGTGTGCAAAGCATCTTCATAAACAGTGTGCATTTTGATTGATTCCTCCTCATAATCCAAACAGTTAATATTAATATTTAGCCCCAATTCTCATAGTTTTGTGGTTGAAAGATTGCCAACACTGATGTTCTTTCTAGAAAAGCAGGTATTCTAAAAATAATTGGAGAAAGACTTTAGACCATCCTTTCCACAAAAGAGAAATTTTCCCAGTACATGCTGCAGGTTTAGAAAAATGGCCTCTACCATTATCCTTCGAAAACACATGCACACAGTATGGGGAATAATTGTTCTTATACTTTTTTTTTTTACTCTAATGCTTTATGTAAATCGAAACTTGAAGGATAATCCACAAGATCTATTTTAAAAATACTTTCTTCTCCCTTTTTGTGTTCTACTAAATTTTGGAACCCCATTGAAAACCAACAGGTAAGATGATGAGAATACATAGTCCCACATGCTTATAATTTTATTTCATTTGCCAAGAAACTGAAAACCAAATTTCATCCTCTGGAATAATTAGTGCTTGTCACCCAGATATCTGCTATTTCTCTGATTCAGAAAAAAAAAAGTTTTAGGCCGGGCGCGGTGGCTCACGCCTGTAATCCTAGCTCTCTGGGAGGCCGAGGCGGGCGGATTGTTTGAGCTCAGGAGTTCGAGACCAGCCTGAACAAGAGCAAGACCCCGTCTCTACCAAAAATAGAAAGAAATTAATTGGACAGCTAAAAATATATGGAAAAAATTAGCCGGGCGT
>CAUYSK010119764.1:0-11885 GCA_963575035.1 Avahi laniger
CAATACATGAGTGGATTAATAAACTGTGGTATATGTATACCATGGAGTACTATTCAGCTTTAAGAAACAATGGTGACATAGCACCTCTTATATACTCCTGGAAAGGGCTGGAACACATTCTACTAAGCGAGGTATCCCAAGAGTGGAAAAATAAGCACCACATGTACTCACCATCAAATTGGTATTAACGGATCAACACATAAGTGCACATATAAGAATTACGTCTATTAGATATTGGGCAGGGGGAGGGGGGAGGAGGGGACGGGTATATGTGTACACAAAGAGTGCAATGCGCACCACGCAATAGGATGGACATATTTGAAATCTGGACTGAGGGTGGGAGGAGGGGCAAGGGCAACACATGTAACCTAAACATCTGTACCCCCATATTATGCTGAAATAAAAAAAAAAATGAAAATGGAATCTTTCCCTAACACAGGAAGTCGACATTAGATTTACCTGTAAAATATCATAATAAATCAGATGTCACTAGGTTATCTTTATTTAATCATGCTAGCTACAGAGGCTTCATTAGAGCTCATTACTTTAGGGCTTCAATCTATTTTTAATTAATATAAGAACTGTCTTATATATTAAATATTTTAATTGGTTATATTACCAGGACTGATCACCTCTGTACCTCCAGAACTAGGTAGAAAAAGAAACATCTGGTAAGCAGAACATTTCTGTCTTATGATATTTTGTGATCTCCTATATGCCTCAGGAATCACAAAATATATCAGCCTATTCCTGATAGAGAAGAAAGACACACTCAGAAGGTGTTCCTTTCCACCAAATCCATTGCCTATCCATCACAATACTATAACCACTGAGTAAGCAGTTGATCAGCTCCAAAGGCCCAGAAATGAGATTTTATTCATTGCTTGGCATCTAACATTTGAAATGTTGATATTAGAAACAGACATTGAACTGAATCCTTGCCTCCCCAAACCATGCAACAAATACCTTGGGCAATCTGTACCATTCCTGATCTATAGACTTGTTGACAGGAATTGTAGTATACTATGAGGAACTGGATCTCCTAATCTTAATATAGGCATTCTTTGGAAATTAGCAGGGATATAAAGAAACAAAGGCATTATGTGGATATTTTTATATGCAAACTAGTTCTGACTTCAATAAAAATATTTATTGACAGATAAGGTACTAAATTTGGAAAAGGATTCTATCCTTTTAAAATTACTTTAAGTCAGATAATCACATAGCATTATAAAGAATATCGGGACTTAAATTTTATCTCATAAAATTAAAAGTAAAACAAAATTACTCTAGTAGGTATCTTTCAATGTTTGTTAATTAAGTACCAAGCTCTGATAAAGTACTTTCACAATGGATATTAAGTATATTGACTATATAGGGTCATTATGTTTTCTGTGACACTAGAGATATGGTGTTTTAAGTGTTCCTGTGTGTAATTAAGAGTATTTTGAAATGATTAAATGATATGTAAAAACATTATATTAATGTTATGTTCATCTTGGAGTGAAGAACATTGTGAGACCATGATCATATAAGGTTTTGAATGTGAGAATATGATGTGAATTTTAACTCAGAGAGGTTAGCATTAAAAATCAGTAAGTTTAATCTATGTTCATATGTGGTAGAATTTTAAATATGCTATTTTTTTTAACAGTTGACTAGTTGACCAGTTTATTTTGTCTTAAATCAAATAAAAATATTTTGGCTTCCAAATTAGCCAAACATTATTGTATAATGTTCTTAGTTTTTTAAAAATTATTACGGGTACATAATAGTTCGATATTAAATATTTATGGGATGGGATACATGTGATGTTTTGATAGAGGTATACAATGGGAAATAATCAAATCCGGGTAATTTGGGTACCCATCACTTCAAACATTTATCATTTATTTGTGTTAGGAACATTCCAATTCCACTCCTTTTAGTTATTTAAAAATATGCAATACTTTACTTAGTAGAATGGTAAAGTATTAACTGATCAACACCTAAGTGCACATATAGGAATAACATTCATCGGGCGTTGGGCAGATGGGAGGGGGCAGGAGGGAATGGGTATATACATACAAAATGAGTGCGATGAGCACCATCTGGGGGATGGACACGCTTGAAGCTCTGATTGGGGAGGGAGGAGGAGACAAGAGTAATATACATTACCCAAACATTTGTACCCCAAAAATATGCTGAAATTAAAAAATATATATACAATAACATATTGTTGTCTGTAGTCACCTCATTGTGTTATCAAATATTAGATCTCGTTCATTTTACCTAACTATATTTTTGCACTTACTAACCATTTCTGCTTTAGTTATTCAGCCATAATAAAAAAAGCATGAGATTCTGTCATTTGTAACAATATGGATAGAACTAGAGAACATTATGTTAAGTGAAAAAGGCAAATACTGAAATACAAACTTCCCATGTTCTCATTCATATGTGGGAGCTAAAAATTAAAACAATTGATCTTCTGGAAATATGCTAATTTTTAACATTTATTAACCTGCATAATACAATGATAAGTACAGTTGATAATCATAGAAAAATAGGTAATGAAAAAGAATGTGTGTGAGAATAAGAATATATCTAATATAAGGAAGAAATAAAATCGTCAAAATTATTTTTCTACATGAATAGAATGAAAGTATTGGGACTTTGAAAATAGTTATTTCTAGTTTATGATTGTTAAATAATACTATTTCCTCAGTAGAACCCTTCTGAATTCACTATAGTTGATGATAATTTACCACATTCATTTTTAGAAACTATAAGCATAAATCTAATTATTGCATCTAAATATGCATAAATGTTTGTCAACATAAGCTGTCCATTTTACCATATTACTGAAAAGCTTCTTTCCCTCATGTAATCAGTTTTATGTTTGCCTGAAAATATTTCTTTAATTTTGAATTATTGGGAAAACACATTAAGGCAATATAGCTTTAAAATGAAATAATTTTTTAGCAGTAACAGCTATATTTTATAATGTTTTTCTTTTGAATTATTCAATTGAGTCCTGGAATTTGTGATTGGAAAGGGCATTTAAGATTATCTATTAGAGTAAAGTATTTAATCCCAGCTATGCTATTTAGGGAGGAAAAAAAGCAGTCTCGATACTGTTGTAAAAATCAATGAATGAGATATTTACTGAGACAAATATTATTATTATAATATAATATAGATATTATATAGTATACATTTTGTACATGATATATACACATGTTATAGTATATATTATAGATAACAAAATATGTGTATAATGTTTTGTATGTCTTCTATATATTATAACATATATAACTATAATATATATTACTATGGTAATCAAATAGCAATAACTAAGTTACAATGTCATTAAGCTAATTTTTCGAAGCATAAGTATAAAATCTTGACTCTTGGTGTAAAACCCAATTCAAAAATCCTTTTACTGTTTTTTTTCTTTTTAATATTTAATATTTGATTGGTTAGGTTTCCATGCACCAGCACTTATTTTTCCACCTCCGGAGAGCTATTTGTACATCTCAATAAATTCAAACACATTTACAATCCAGTAATGTTTTCATTTTGTTTCTAACCTTCATGAAGACATCTGCCTCCATGTCCTCATGTTTCAGGCCAGATTGAGAGACTTATTGACCACCTTGTCTGCTCTTCAACCATCAGAAATTCTTACTTCTCCCCTGTTCTGTTTCACCTGGTCCTTTCCTCTTTACACATTTACTTCTTTATTTTGGAGAACATCCATCCTTCAGTAGCTTTCTGTGGGTACCTAAAAGTAACATTTGGAGACCTTGCACATTTCATAATAATCTGTTTTTGTATCCACATTTTCAAATAATTTCAGTGGACATAGAATTTTCAGTTGGAATTCCCTTTTCCCTCAAAAGTTTCAAGGCTTTTCCCTGTTTTGTCTTTCATCTTCCAATGCTGCTGTTAAAAGGTCCGAATGACATTCTGATTCTTGATCCTATAATGTATACAGATAGATAGAATTTGTTTTGTCCTTTTGGAAACTTTTGGAACCTTCCTCTATATTCATACATTTTTTTAAATGTTTAGGGCAATTTATTTATTTTTATTCATTTTTAAGGTAATATGTAGATTCTTAAAATTGAATACTTCTGAACTAACTATTCTTAGAGTTTTTTTTATGTAATTCTTTCTAATTATTTTCTTCCCTCAATTTCCCTTTTCCGTCTTTCTGGAACTTCTATTAGTCATAGCTTCTAGCCTCTAATTTGATCATATAACGTTGCCATCTTTTCTCCCTTATTTTTTTGACTTCATTGTTTTGCTCTACATTTTATAAAGTTTCCTCAACTTTAATCTTATAATTTTTCCATTAATTTCCTCTTGAGTCATACTTTTAATTGACAAGAATACTTTCTTGTTTATGAAAAATTTCTTTGTACAGAGCTTTTAATCTTATTTGATGGATGCAATATCTTTTACCTACTTAAAATATCAATTATAGCTCATTTGGAATTTTTTGTTCATTGTCTTTGTTTCCTCTGAAATTTCTTTTTCTCTCTTTCATGATAGAGTTTTTTTTTTCCATTTCTGATGATTCTTGCTTATTCCTTCATATTGTTCTAGTAAAACTTCAACCAGAAAAATTTAAATACTTTATTTATTTATGCATTTATTTTTTTTAACTTTATTCAAAATAGAGAATTAGTATAGGGGGTTAGTTACACAGATAGTAGCATATCTGATAATACAATCATGGGACAATGCCTCATTTTGGCTAAATCCAGCCAAGTCAGCCAGCATAGGGACAGTCTTTGGGGGCCAAAAAGTGGGACCAAGCAGAGGAGGAAATGACAAGGAATTAATCTGAGGGAACATAATCCTAGGACTAATAGATATATTTAAAAGAAAGTCTGGAAAAACTGATGGGAAGTTTTCTTGTACATGGGTGAGACTTTTCTTTTGGTAGACTTTATTGTTGACAGATTTGATCTGAACCAAGCATTTCAATTGATATCTCCAAAATGGAATGACCAGCAAATCTTTTTTCTTTTGATAATCCACATCTCTAGAGGGGAATCCTTTTACCTCCTACCTGGATAGTATAAGCTTAGCTGGATAGTATAAACTATCCGTGGGAAAGTAACTAGTGATCTCACCATTCATCAGCAGTTGTTCGCTCAATTACCCAGCTTTCTGCCTGTCACCTGAGCCCTGCACAACCCTGATTCTGGTTTCCTTCCGGACCTCACATGTAAAGAATGAACTTCCTGTCTCCAGCTAGAAATGATTTAATAGGAAAGAGTTAAAATACAACCCTCTTTACACAGGTTTTCATTCACTCCTCCTGTTCTTACACCTAATTCTGCTTTCACCTTCAGAGTTGACTCCAATTAGACACAATCAGAGTTGAACCTTTCTGGGGTTCTATGACAAAAACAGGATACTTCTTGTTTAAATCTCTTTCTATAAACAGGTTTCAGCTTTTGTCATTAATTTACACAAGTTCCAATTGTTCGTTCAGTTGCCACTTTATAAAATTGTGTTTATAAAAATAATTCTTTCATTTGTTCTTGATTTCCCTAGATTCTTGTTGGTTTATAAATTGTTCCTTTGCTTTCATTTTTAGTGAGAATTCAAAAAGGAATAGATAAATGTGAATGTTCAATATCTACGTTTTTTACCTTATTATCTTAATGGCAGAAGGCAATATTTTATAGGTAACAAATTTAATGAGTGAAAACTTAATGACAGTACTGTTTTAAAAGCAAAAGAAAAGCCTTAACTACCTTCTTAATATTGCAAAACTATGTTAAAAATGTTTATTTTATTCAAAATTTCCATACAACTTTTATTTTTAATATTCTTCTGCTAATCATATTTACATGTCAGAATTTTAGAAATCGTGCCAGAAATTGACACATTGCTTATGTAGAAACTTTTCTCTTTTATCTTAGAATACATTGTCAATTCACAAACCCTATAAAATTAATAATAGTATAAATATTGTATTTTGTATTAGCTCTTTTAATCTAAAGTGTCTGAGAGGAAGAATGGCATATTCTGTAGGTGGCTGAACAATGCATTCTATTAGTCTGTATTTTATTTACAGTGATTGTCCTCTGATGAAACACTTCAAGTAGCCTGTTGTCAAAGCACTATTTCTCATGACAGAGTTGTTTTATTAAGTTTTACTAGAGGCAATAATACATGCTTCAGTGATTAAGCAAAATCCAGTCAAGCAATTCACACATTCCACATTTGCTCTTTTGATTATTAAGAAGTTTGTGTTCTTAGGCCCATGTATTTAAGCAACAACATAACTTTTTCTGCCCTAACTTTGAAAGCAGGAAAATATTTTTTGGACTATGTATTTGATTAATGCATGGCACTAAGTGGAAAGATTAGGAATTTAAAGGTAAGCCAGTTTGAAAATATCACTTTAATATTTGTAAAAAATAGTTGATGTATAGATTTCCACACTTGAACATGCATAAATTGTTCAATTAAGCATGTTCATCATCTCACTCAGCTTCATTGGAGGTAGTTTACAGGAGTCTAAAAAGTATTTACTTGTACAGGCTTTTAAAACTTGTCACTCAAACATTTGATATAGTTTGTGAAGAGTGAATCTAGTGTGATTTTGAGTGGCAAGTTAACACCCATGTCCACGTGCCTGTCTGGATTCAGAGAACCAGAGAAAATTCCTCTATATCAATCTTTTCTCTTATAATACAAAGAACATGACTATATTGTCAATGTGGGGACAAAAGTTTCAGTCAAGACTTGCTTAAGCCAATATTTAATCCAAGTAGCAAGAATAGCTGTCCTACAAACTCACTGGAAACTTTGTTTCTGACTGTAACAAAACTCACTAGCACTGGGCACTGGGAGGACATCTATTTATTCAAAGGTTTGGAGTCAACTTCCAGAGAGCCACAGAATATTGTGAGGCTTACAGAAGTAAAGTTAGAGAAAACTGATAATTCCTTGAGTATTTTGAAAATCATAAGAGAGCAAGTATAGCTAGGAAGAACAATGTCAACATTTCACAGCCTCTCATTTTTGACACATATATAATTTTGTAATTGTGACTGTGATATTTGTTCTCTTTTCCACACTATATATTATAGAGTACATACAGCCTTAAGTGATTTTCAGGCAATTCAAAGACCCTGTGCAATTGTATGTTCAGCATAGGTAGCATTTATTTGGAGAACAGGTCTATATATTTCACCAGAGTCTGAAAGTGGCATCTATGCTAAAAATGATTAAAAAGCAGACTTAGAGGTATCCCCTGAATGAAAGGTAATACTATTGCAGTTTATCAAATTGGATAATATACCCTGGGGGATGTCAGCTTTTAGTACTACATCAGTCTTCTAGGACCTAGATTTATTGACTAGTAGACACTTATATATTGGTAAGCATGCCACTAATTGAGTGTAGAAGAAAATGAATATTGTTAGATACAAAATAATAAGTCCCAATAATAATTCAAGTTAGAATTTTATTCTTACCACAGTCTCAGTTTTTGGCTTTATTTTATTCTTTGAACTCTATTTTTCTGTACATTAATGTACATTCTGTGATTTTAATCAAAATATATATACTGTGAAGATACATGTCTGGTTTAAATGCAGCTTCATATAGAAGAAAGCGTCTTAACTTTTGTTTCAGTATGTTTCTTTATGTAATCAATAAAATAGTATGTAATGATCAGAACTTGATATATGGTTTCATATTCCTTAACTAGGTATTATAAATATATGTTATATTGTTTTATATTTTCTTTTACTTCATGAAATGTGTACCATTAGGGAAAATGTCCTAGAAGTAAAAGAACTTTTCCAAAGGCAAGTTTATATAAATATTAATGATCCCCAACTCAAGAAATTGGAGTCTTTATTCAGAATCTCAACGTTGAGAGTGATAACCTTGGAAAAGTAACCATTTTATTGGCCCTTACACTTTCTCCTTGTAGATCCCTAGACTCTTTACAGTGGAACCCAAGTAATTTGTTTCTAAATGATGATACAGAACTGGGAAACAGGAAATCTATTTTACACACAACTTTGGTGTCTGTTAAGTCTGTAATGGAGTATTTTGTAATGGACAAAGTCGAAGATAAATAAAAGAAAAGTAAAGCATGTTTATTGCATCATATCATGAGGAAATTGCCCTTGAGAAATCTTTATTATTCCTTGGAATATTTACTTTGGTAACACTTAAGAAAGGGTGTAAAACAGAACAAAAAGTTCAATAATATCTGTTGTTAACTGTTAAGATGAAGGGCTGGTTTTAAACAAAAGCAAGCAGATTTATCAGAATTCTAAAAAAAAGAAGGGAGCACACTGGGGTTCAGTTCGCACCATGCCATTGTCAGGGAGACTTTGTATTTGTTACTTTTAGCCTTTGAAATCTTAATTTATCACCATTAAATTGGAAATTAAAGCTAAGCTTTTATCCCAACAGAGTTTTTATAAGGATTAAAGAAGAATGTATATGAAAGTGCTTGAAAATTATAGGTTTAAAATATAGCTAATAAATATTAAGATTAACTCTGTGTAAAACATTTTGTAGCCTACATTTTTCAATAATTTCAATTTATACCTTTTCAAATACACTCACATTTGTGTCCATAACAATGTACAGTAAGTTTTACTATTCCCATTTCACTTATGAAGAAACAAACTTAAGGCATAACTGTTTCAAAATAACACATCATAGCGATAGATTTTAAATTGATTTTAATATTTAGTGCTACATCTCTTTTAATAGCATCATCATGTTCTGTAAAACATTGTATTATAGCCTGATTTAGAAAGGTTATGAACAAAAGGTAGATTATATATACACACACGAGACTTGAGAAATAATATTTACTGAGCAAAAATGCACCAGTCATTTACATGTATTGTAAAAATTCAGTGTCTCCAAAAGTTCCATGAGTTCTTATTTTTTAGATATGCATTTTTAAAGATGAAATTATAAATGGGAATATTTAAATGATTATACAGACTCATACAGCTAGTTACACTGTATAATAAGAATTTAAATCCAAGTTCTGCACTGCAAAAGAATCGTGACTTTTTCCTGCATGAAATGTTCCTAAATGTTTAAGTCTCTGGCAGGGTGGTTGGTGGTGTTTATGTTTTTGTGTTCATTTGTTTTGACATAATGTGATGTCGTGAAAAGCATTTTGCAAACTGTAAATTATATAAGCATATTTGTGACATGTAAATGTTGGCATCACTAATATCGCTCATGGAGTATCAGAAAAAAGTTAACCTGCTTTTACTTTCAACTCTTTATTTATCATGCTGTTTTCATGTCAGTGACATGTTTCATATTATATAGTGAGGAATTATTAAAGCCTCAAAAGTAGGATCATTTCTTTTTACATCTAAGCTTGGGTGATTCTTTGTAAAATGAAGTTTCTGCATAATTGTTTTTAAAAAAGAAAAATTACATATAGCTAATGTACTTTTCCTCAAATGTTTTGATTTAACTTTTATGACAGAAGCAATTCAGACTTGAATATCAGCATCTTGTGAACTACTATTCTAACAACCAGCAATTAAATGCAATTCACTTAAATGTAATTAAATTAAATATGTCTGTTATTGTTTCGCAAATAAAACAAGAGAAAGTAAATGTATTTATATCCAAAGAGAAAGGTAAATAAAAAAGGCTTAGAAACTATTTTGACAAGTTCTGCATAAAAGGTGAATTTAGACTGCAATGGTTATTACAGTGAAATTCTACTTTATTCTTACACAGATCTATTCAGCTATTATTTCAAGATTCCAATGAAGACTACTAAATACTAGGTAAATCCTTGTGTTTAAAATAAAAATGGCATATTGTGGTCAATTAATCAAAATTAATTGATGTTGCCGAAGAAATTACACCTATCTATAGCAATTTCTTGACAAATATAAACCTGAACACAACTAAGACCAATGAATTTTAAACTACAACAGCAGTTTTAAAGGTACTATATTCCTTCAGCAGTAAGATATCAAGGAATCCCCTAAGTTAAATTAGATGGCAGTTGGATTTGATGATGTTATATATATTTAGAAGATACTTAAATGAATTGGTTATCAATTATATTCACTTATCAAATCCAGTAGGAACTTAGATAGTGTTTTCTCTTTTCCACCCTCAACAATTTTAACATTTAATTCACATTGGCCCTTCCAAATGAAAACATGCAAAAATAAACACGCTCACACACACACACATACCAATTTAACATTAGCAGGATTTTTATGCAATAGATTCTGATAACTTTCCTTTGCAATTCAACATTTATAATAAATTTGTTCACCCACTCTATGTCCATTTAATACTTCTTAAAAATCACCAAACTGTCTTCTTGAATTTGTATATATAGATAAACAGGTTCAAAATAATGACTATTTCATATTTTTTAAAAAATAACCACTTGCTAATAAGAAGAAACACATATTGTGTATTTACTTTATTCCAAGAACACCTAAAAGAGCTTCACATATAATCTTTACAACAACCCTTTGCAGAAAGGCACTTTTATTCCCATTTTACAGGACACTCAGATATATAATAGTTGATTAGCTTCTTCAAGACCACAAAACCCCTAAATGTTTGCTCTAGATTCAAACCCAGCACTCTTACCCTCTTAAACATGATACTACTTTTCAGCACAAATGTCTCAGCTCCTGAGACAGGAACAGAAATATTGGGAAAAACAATAGTTAAAAATAGAAAATAAAGATGTAAAAGATTCTTTCTTTCAATATCATAACCATTTTGGTTCCATGTATACATTTTTACCATCTTATGACATCAGAAACCATAAGCATTATCTATTTGTAAATAATATATCATATATTATTGAAAATCCCAGGGTGTTTTACTCTCCCTAAGGAAGAAATTTACAAAAGTTTGTCTTGAGGTTATATTTTGACATGAGAGTATGAAAAGATAATATAAAGCTAGATATTTTCTACAGTAGCAAAGTGGCTCACCTGTATGTTCTAGGAAAAAATAATTGTTTTAAGACAGCACATTGAGACCTTTTGGTAAGCTATCAGGATATTTAAATGCAACAATGACATACATGCATTGTACAAATATAAACCTCATTTGCATTTTTCACACCAAAAGAGCTTTTTGAGAGAAATAAACAAAAGTAATAAATTGTGCAAAAGAACATTTCCCGTAAAATGTCATTCACTGAATAGAAGAATCTAGCTTTTAAGATAAAATATTTCCTCCTAAAGTATATTAAACACCCTCCCACAAGTTATTATGTTGGGATAGAGGAAAAGTTCTTACCAAGTCTCTTCTCTATTTGATCTTGAAAACTGATTTCAAAGTCACTAAGCCATGATAATAACAGAAGGAATAGACTAATCCTTTTATTGCTTTAAAAAAAAAAAAGTTAGCCAAAGAATTAGAGAAAATGGAGCAAGTCCTTATTCCTAGAGTCTTACAACTGCTTTTGCTTTGAAGGTATGATAGGCACAGTCAGCAAAGACAGTGATAAGTCACAGAATATGACTCAAACTCACAGCTACACATAGTTATCTGGTTTGAAGTAGCACTCCTTTTCCTAACGATTGCTAGAAAGTAAGATAAAAAAATAAAGGAGTAAAGAGAATGCAGGTAACAGAAGACGTACTTCAAAGTAAATAAAACACTTGTATTTTATTACTCAGTACACTAAGATATAACTTTAAAATACACCCATATCTCAACTTAAACAAAACTAGCCTCTAACAAAATGCCAAGGGCGTATCTTAATCAACATTGTAAATCAATTTTAGTAATGCTGTTCTATTTGGTTATCATTTTTTTAAAATCAAAAGCTTCTATAATAAAGACATCTGCATTCGAATGTTTATAGCAGCACAATTCACAATTGCAAA
>CAUYSK010119769.1:0-10100 GCA_963575035.1 Avahi laniger
CCTGAGCTGCCCAGTGCTACCGTCTACTTTTTCTTCAATGCCATGCCCACACTCTCTTTCACTCTCTCCCTCTTTCTCGCTCTCACTTTTTCTTTCTTTCTTGAGAAAGTAAAATGAACTTTCTTTCCTAAAACTGTTCCACTCCTAGTGTAAGAATTCTTTCTCCAACCTGCTGTGAGCACCTAGTAACTTTCCACCCTAACAGTCAAGAAACTATGTAAGAAGTTCTGTGCCATGATATTTTCAGGACTTATTTGTTTTAAACTGGAGCACTAATATTTCTAATATTTCTTTCTTCTGAAAAGAAAGAGCTAACTCAAAGGCATTTAGAACAACATAAAAGATGATACTATCAAAAGAAGAATTTGCTCCCAGAAGGGTAGAGATGAAAGACAAAAAGGAGACTGAGAAAAAAATTACAATTTGCTTTTTAAGAAAACTATTTCATACAAGGGGAAAAAACCAACATATTATTTGGGATTTTAAAAACTTGGTAACAAAGATTGTAAATTTGAGAATGTTATTGCTAGAAAAAAAAAAGCAACAACAGGATTTGGTATTTTTCTATGTGAAAACTGCTTCGTCGACTTAATCTACAAACAGATATTCATTAAAAATACACATAAATACCAAGCTAAAAGTGCTTATTCAGTGTTGCTGCTCACCAAAGGAATTATTCTTTGACTCTGTTTTTAGCTAGGCGTGGAAAGATAATTTTCCCCCTTGGCTGGAAGCTTGGAGAGGAGCCAAAGTGAACACCCATGTGAACACAAAACAATTAGGAAAAATTCATTCCAAATTAGCTGGTTCCCATGAATAGGCTGGGATTTATCGATCTGTACTAACTGAAATTGCTTGAAATATAGACTTGGGAGTAGGTAGGCAACCGGGCAGGAGAGAAGATGACTAAATCATAGACAGCTAAGGGTCTAAGTGCTCTGAGAACATAAGGATATTAATAGGAAACATAATTTGTTAATATGGTTATTGCTTTTATATTAATCGTTATTTTAAAAGAACAAGAAAAACATTAGTGTTATAATTTCTGTCTCACAAACTCAGCTTTGTGAAAGCATAGATAGATATACTTCTAGAAAATTAGATCTATTCAATACCCTTAGATCTACTCATAGAGTTGGTAAGTCTTTGGTTTTCTAAGTAAAGAGACTTGTTTCAGTTTTCAATTTAGACTGTGAAAGTCAAGTAAGTAACCACATGAGGTAGTGTTTTGTTTTTTAGAAATTAAAAATAACTTATTTGAAGATATAACTTTCTTTTCCAACTTTCACAGAGTTAAAGATTTCTATAGGAACACTAGAGTATGTAATAACTTTCTTTTATACAACACTGGCTTGAAAGCTGGGACCAACATAAATTGTTATAAATAATCATTTAAAATGTGCATGTTTTCAAAGTGGTGAGCAAGAGGTCGAATCCTACCCACTGACTTGTTAATACAGCTACAGATAGCTGTGTGGGGGGGTGTCACAACCTAAGCATTGTTATTTAACTCACAAGTGCAATTAGTTATAATTGTCTCCAGCCATAATTCTTAAAGTGTTGGAGTATTATTCCAACTAATAACAGCAGGGGTCAATGCTGAAAAGTTGATCCAATTATAGTATAATTCTGAGAGTTATTTTCCTTGTAATAATATTTACTTACTTTGATCATGAAAATATTTTGTGTGCAGCTATTGAGAACAAAACCTCATGGGATTTTTGTCTTCTTGAGAAAAGTTTTACTGGATGGAATTTATTTTCAGAATTTTATATTTCTCAACTTTATAGAAAGAAGTGTCATAGTTAGACTTCTGGAATGACTTTGTAGTGCTATAAAATAATATCTGGTGGAAGAAACGCTGTGTTCCATATTTAAAGTTTGACAGATAAAGAAAAGGTTACTTTAAAAAGTTCTGATTAGATATTACTGAACCCACTGGAGATCATAGTTAACTTGAGATAAAGAGGCCTCTGCTCTTGTACATGTAATTAAGTAATCTCAGTTTCATTTTTCTTACATGAAAAATACAGAGATAGCCACCAACCAACACCCATTTATTTGAGAGAAATACTGTATTTATAATGATAATAATTTAGAGAAATTTTGAATTTCTTGGAATATATGGTACGAATATAATATTAATCTTTCTTAACATTTTGCATTTAACATAGCAGAGTTTTTACTTCAATATTTAGAAATAACCTCTATAATTTTATAATTTGAATAATTTTTCCCTTCGATTTTCCAAGAACCATCAAATGAATAAAGCTTACCATTTACAGGAAAGAAAATACAACATTAAAAGCCATTTTTGATTAAAATGTTTTTTCACTTGAGCTGATCAATTTTTATTTATTTCATTATATGCTATTTGCATATTTTCACACGGTCATAATATTATATAAGTCATTTTATGTCATAATATTTTTATTGAATATGGTTTTTCAAATTTTACAGAGCTTATCATATTCTACCTTGTTTTATCAGAATACTTTTAACTGTCTCATTAAGCCAATGTATTTTGAGTGTTTGAACTTTTTTTCTCCCTTGATTTTGTTTTATTATTGCAAACATCTTCATGAAATCTATCTTTTCCTATTTAAAATGATTCCCTAAGGGTAATTTATTCTTAGTTTTCTCTTTCTTCCTTACCTACTATACTTTACAGAAGCCATTATTCAACTAAAAGGTTGCATTTTATTTATTTGTTTCAAGCTTTCAAGTAGTATGTTAGATTTTTGAAGGAAAGGGTTGTCTGTTGCTGCTATTTATGTTCTAGGCCCCTAGCATGAATGCTCGATAAAAATCTGTTGAGTAAATAAATGAGCAAATTTTCAGAAATGGAATAACTATGATATGGATTTTTTCATGATTATCGAAATATATTGTCTCCAAAAGCATTGTATAATTTGTAAAGTTACTAACAATATTTTGTTGGACAAATTTCATCACAACATAGCCAGCATGATCATTGAAAATATTATTGGTGCTCTTATAGGTGCAATATGTCATCTTAAGATGGTTGTAATTTACATTGTTTATGTTTTTGATTATAAACAAATATAAATATTTCCAAGTACTTTTGGGGTGCTAATTTTAAAATATCTTTACTTCACTGTTATTTGTTTGTTTATTCATCTTATTTTACATTTGCTCAATATTTGTTATTTGAAGCATATTTTACATCCATTCTTCTCTTTAGCCCTAAAGTAATATTTGGGAGTCAATAATTTCTTTAAAGTAGTTAAGATGCAAAAGCTATTAGATGAAGATAACACTATTGAAAGCAATTTAAAATTTGGCCTAGTTTACATGCAAATAAATTTAATGATCCTTTGGCAAAACCACTCCCAGAATTTTGAAAGAAGTTGCTTCAATCGAAGATCCCGATATTATAGTATAAAATAAATTGTACAGAATGGGAAGTTTTGAACCTTATGCTGAGTTCCTATACTGTGGCTACATTGACCCACAAATAATACTGCTTTCCCCAATGTGCTCTGCTATCTACTTTCACCCACTTATGTGTTCATTCACTCTCTTGACCATTCATTGTCTTGCAACTCAATGTGGCCACAGGATGCATATAATGCCTGATATGCTCCACCTTTCTATGCTCATTCAACATCAGCTAACTCATGGACCTTTCTCTAGTCTATCAGCTTACAGTAACAAAAAGCACACTTCCTTCCCCCAAGGATCTTAGAAGCTATATTATCCTCTCTACATGAAATTCCATTTCTCCTCATTTGTTTTCCTTGAAAGTACTACCTAATTTTAAAAATCCAGCTCATTCTATGCCATTTGCATAAAATTCCCAACTTTCATGGTCTGAATTTGTCTCTCCTACTTGTATCTTTTAGATAACTTTGTCTTTAGCCCTATTTTGAAGCACATATGCTATCTAGTCTACCTTTTGTTATAATCATAGGGTAGTGTAATGGTCAATAGTGTACCAGGGAATCAGACTTCCTGGATTTGAATCACATTTCAACATCATTGCTACCTTGGGCAAATTTCTTTACATCTTTGTGCCTCAGTTTCCTCATCTATAATATGGGAAAGTA
Source organism: Avahi laniger (assembly GCA_963575035.1). Taxonomy (NCBI): domain Eukaryota; kingdom Metazoa; phylum Chordata; class Mammalia; order Primates; family Indriidae; genus Avahi; species Avahi laniger. The sequence goes on from CAUYSK010119769.1 coordinate 4,071, forward strand.
GTAGAAATTGTTGTAAGGATTAAATGAGATGATAAATGTAAAGTGCATATAGTAAACATTCAAAGATTGTTAGCTATTGTTACCTTTTTGCTTAGTTTGTGAGTCGCTGAAAAAAAGACTCTGTTTTATTAATCTTTGTATCCCTGATAATTATCACAGTTAATAGCACATATTTATAACTTAGTGAATAACATTATAATCTAGACAAATTTTCTAATGAGTTTTTTCTTGGCTTTGGAAAAAACTAAAGCATTTTCGGTAAACTCATAAAAAAAGCAGATAATTAGACTGGTTAAAAGTAAAAATATTAGGAAGAAAAAAGAAATTACTTTAAAAAATATATATCCTCGAAACTGGAGGTTTGTTCCACATAATGAATGGAAGAATTGACCCCTCGAGTGTTTTTCAGACTTTGTTGATGAGTAAAGTTGGCTTGCTAGGTTGAATTTTTAGATATCAATTTATTTTCAATTATCAAAATCACACACCAAAGTGGGATGTAAGACCCAAACGTACCATTTACAACTGGAATTTTCAAGATTTGTTCTGTCCCTCCACAACTGTTGCTACAGTACAGCTCTAATCCCGTACAGTCATCCATTAGAAAGGCTAAAATAAAAAGATGGAAAATAGCAAGTTACAAAAAAATGTGGAGCAATTGGAAGAATGCTCATACATTACAGCTGGAATGTAAATTGATAGAAACACTTCGGAAAATTATTTAGCACTATCTACTAAAACACAAGAAGATATACATTAACCTATGGCTTAGCAATTCCACTTCCTTGATATATACCTATCAGAAATGAACGAATATATGTACTGAAAGACACATATAAGAATGTCTACAGCAGTGTTATTCTCAGTATCCCCAAACTAGAAAACTACTCAAGTGTCCATCAATAATAAAATGGATAATGCATTAGAACATATTCATATCACGGAATACTATAAAGCAACAAAAATAACCAATTCACAACAACCTCCAAATGTATGGATGAATCATACAAATGTAATCTTGGATGGACAACACCAGACACAGCAAAGAACCTATAGATTGTTTCATTTATTTAAAGTAAATAAACAAAAACAGATAAAACTATGCTGTTAGCATTCAGACTAGTAGTTACATTTGAAGTTAGTGATGGAGAGCCTTCTGGTAAAGTTCTAGATCATGATTAAGGAGCTGGTTACACGGGTGTACTTACCTGGCAAAACCTCATTGAGGCAAATGCCCAGGATAGGTGCACTTTATCATATTTATATGATGTGTTAATTTAAGAAGTAATTAAACCTTCCTGTTGAGTCTGGACAGAGCTTCTTACAAATTTACTTTTATAAAGAATTTTCTGAATCCCTTTAGAACTGACTAAAGGAAACAGACCAGCAAAATTCACTGCAATGTCCTTTTCCTAAGCCTAAGACTCCCATTTTTCTGTGTCCAGAGGCATCTACGTGTACTCTTCTCTATCCAGAAGGGTAATTCTAAGCCTGCCTTCCCAAAATTTGAAGGAAAAAAAATAGCCCTTTCCCTGATCTTCGGTGTTCTAGCAATCACAGGAGAATCTGGCTATCAGCCGCAAAGTTGACCTACCCTATCTCTTGCTTGGCTTGGGGGCCTTTACTTGAACAGAATTCCTCTGACTCCACAGGTGGATGCAAAAGGGTCAAGCATCTTGGGCTGTTTAAGGAAAAATCAACATCAACTATTATCTATGAATTGTAGAAACTAAGAATTTATAGTACATTCTTGTATTCTCGTTTCCTTGTACCGAAGTCCACAGAGGAGAGTCAGTACTCTAACGGGGAGTTTGAGACAGGGCAGAGCCTGTGGCTGCTGCGTCTTTGGTGGCACTTGTCTGTTCTACCCACAGGCAAACGAGGAGGGAGTGTGCTTGGAGTGGCTCTGGCCCGCCTCTCCTTTCTCTGTTCGCTTTGGCAAACAACTGCACGTAGACCTTTATTTTGAAGGGGAGGAATCAGGAAACGAGTAAATGCATCTCAAATGCAAAGTACCTAAAATTTTCCAGGTAGCTAACATTGAGTAAAAACATAAATTATTGCCTGCTAACTCTATTTTTTTTTAATTGTGGGACTTTAGTTGAGCACCAGAAATGAACTTGAGGCTGTCCAAAATCCACTTACCGTCACACTTCATGAGATCAGGAAGAGCTGAACATACAGTTGGTGTCACCTCTGGTTTCAGTGATAATTAAATTACTTGTTCGTTACCCTTTCATGCTTGACGTGAAAATCGGCTTGCTGGCGAGAACTAGTGTTTTCACTTTGCCTGGTTTATGGCAAAGCTCCAGCTCCTCACTCAACAGTCGCTGATATTTATTTACTTTGTCTGTCTCAGATGTCCAAACCTTCTCTGCTCGGCAGATGATCTCGGACTAGCCCTCCCTTCTATTCATGGCAAAATTTTACTGTTTCTTCCTCTATGTTACTTTCCAAATTTATTTCCTCCTTACTACTTCAATCAACAAGAACTTTTTCCTCCTGGTCTCTTGATCATTTCTTCTCTCTCTCTCCCCCCCTACCCCCTCTCTTCCCGCCACCCACTGGGTGTGTCTCTTTCCCTTTCCCAAACATTATAATCCCATCCTTTTTCCCCTTTGGCCATTCCTTTAATTTTCCTCCGAGGCAGTTGTAGATTACTTATATGAACTCTTCCCTTGTGTCTTGTATTGCAACTTTGATTCCTCTTGTTTCTCTGACGTCCCTCACTCTGCAGACCGTCATGTCTACTTTCCCCTTCTTATACTTCCATCTTCCATGTCACTCATGCTTAAGTGATCCCATATCTGATTTAAAATAGCTTTCTCATTCTTCTTCTCAAATCTTCTCTTCTTCAAGCTCTTTTTATCAAAATATAGAATAGAGGGGCCCAGTTTTTCTCCCTACGCTCCTGCACCTGAATCTATAATATACCTGCATGGTGGTACTACTTTGTCTGTATTAGCTGAGGAACTTAGGGAAAATCTTTTATGAATTTTTTAATTTTCTAGTCCCAGATATTTTTTTAAAAAATCATATTTATGGGATGAGCATGTTGGAAATTTTGGATTTTCAATTTATAAGTAAACCACGTAGACCTTTTCTTGTCTCCATTTTTCCTGTAATCAGTAATATCTGGATAAATGATGACTCCAGGCATCCCCTAGTGCCCCAGAGTCTGTGTTGTTGCTGCTTCTGTGGCTTCAGGTACCAGTCGTGGTGCTTTTCTCAACCTCTGGAAAATCCTCCAGGAAAATCCCTTGTATCCACTAGGCTCACAGTCAGAAACTGCAGAGAGAAGACCAGAGGTGAAAAAAGAAAGATAAACGGAAGGAAGAATAATGATATGCAGTAAAGGAAAGAGAAGAAAAGAAATGGAAAGAAGAAAAGATATGGAAAGAAGAAAAATATGAAAATGTAATAGGAACAGAGAGGAAAATTCTGGTGGGGAAAAGTCTGAAGAAAAAATAATGGTGAGATTGCGTCTATGGCCTTCCAGGGACTTTCTCTTTGCTAAACTGCATGGTCATGTGCCTGTTAGCTGGCTTGCCAGTTACCATTTGCAAAGAAGCACCATGTCTCTGAACCTGCAAAACAAAAGCTTCAATATTTTTCTGAGAAACATTTGATTATATGGCAATATAATTTAGTAGATATATATATATATATAATGATGATGAATAGGCATAAAAATTTAAATAGGAATCAGTAACTGACAAATACTGTAGAATTTAAAAGTTTATCCACATTTATAGATATGGACTAGCAAACAAGTGATGGAATCACCCAATAAATTATTATGACTGGGGAAATATCTCATTTTAAAGGAAAAATATTGGTACCAACTGGATGTCTTAAAAATTAAAAAAGAAAAGGGAAAACACATAGATTCAGAGGAATGCTGTTGACAAAAGATGTAATAAAGGATTAATGTCTACAATTACCAAGAAAGGATGGTTCCTTCTTCAGATGGTGTACGAATGTGGGAGAATTTAGGTGCAACCTGATGGAGGATCGATGGAAAGATCTGTGCACAATATGATTCTTAAAAATGAAAACTTATGTATCAATTGTACCTACAGGATAACATTTCCCTTGAGGGGACTTTGATCTCTAATGGGGTATTTAATCAGGGATGGCAGTGATCAGCATGGCCCTGATAATAGCCTATTTCTTCCTAGAAGAGTCTCTAATCACAAAGTACAGATCAGGAAACTTGCCATTTACAAATAACGATACCAGTCACAACCGTATGTATGGTGCATTATAGTTTCAAAAGTACATCTTCAAATAACATTTTATTGGCAGACAAAAAAACTGTGTTTTTTTATTTAAAAACTAACTGAAGTGAATTGAATAAATCCTTAAAAGCCCAATGTTTAAATTGGCATTTATCTCCTGACTTATGGGGCCATTCTTAGTTTCAAAAATCATAGTCATAATATTCATTACTATTATTTTCCTCATATTTCAAGAAATACCCATAAAGAATTGGCAATGAAATTATTTTCCTCTAAAAAATGACTCAAAGTGGAAATTGGGATGTTGAAATGAATGTCTGCCACCTTCTTACTCAGATAATGTTTAGTAGTGAGAAAATTAGTGTGATCGACCAAAGAATCAACAGAAATCTTTGCAGATATCAGAAGCCTTGACAAAAATATTTACATTGAGTTTAACTTATATATTTATAAGTATAGACTATACTTTAGGAATCTGCTAGAAATCATGTCATGATGAGTACTATTACATTGTTTTCATAATTAATAATGGTTTGTATTGTTGCGAATCACTTTTACCAGCAAATGTACTAATACTTCATACATGACAGCAGCTTGCTGCAAAGGTTGAAGATAGACTTGCTTAGGATGCTGCCACCTTCAGGAGATTTTACCTTATGATAATTTATATCTATGATATTGGGGAATACATTTCTGTTTAAAGGGCAATAAAATGATCTGTACTCAAATTATGATTTTTTAACCTAATAACAGAGAGTTGAATAGTACTAGTAATATGAAGAAATTCTATTTTGGGAAACATGTAAGAAAAAATATTTCATTAACAAAGATATAATGTGGATTTTATATATATTAAATATTATCTCTGAATTAGCAAAATATGTATACTCCTACAAGTGGTTTGGTAAATAACTAAATAATATTCCTGCTTAAAGAGATTACAAAATAAGGCAATTTACTTATAATGTTTTATGACTTTAATCATGTGTCTATTAGTATAGTTATGCTTAATTAATTCTGTAAGATGTGGTCAAAAATGATGCTTTTATTTTGAAAATCATTTTCACTCAATATTGAGTTGAAATATTATTGATTATTTGAGGCTCGTTCCAGGTCATAGCTCATTACAAATATAAATCTTCCTAAAATTGAGGATTTAAATAACTTCAGAATTGGCAATGTGCTCCTCGGTGTTCTCAGTTCTCATCATGCCCTGCAGACTAACAACATATAAAAACAATAATTAAAAAGAATTTCTTTCTGTATCTTTCTATGTATAGTAACATTTGTATTTATGTTTCTATGCAAGTGACATTCTTCCAAAACACACATACCCAATACAAGAGGTATTAGCTTATTAAAGTCTTGTTTTTTTGTTTTTTTTTTTTTTTGAGGCAGATTCTCACTCTATTGCCCTGGCTAGAGTGCCATGGCGTCAGCCTAGCTCACAGCAACCTCAAACTCCGGGGCTCAAGTGATCCTCCTGCCTCAGCCTCCTGGGTAGCTGGGACTACAGGCATGTGCTACCATGCCTGGCTAATTTTTTCTATGTATTTTTAGTTGTCTGATTAATTTCTTTCTATTTTTAGTAGAGATAGGGTCTTGCTCTTGCTCAGGCTGGTTATTAAAGTCTTTTTTTCCACAAAAGGAACACATTTAGTTTAACCACTAAAATTATATAATAATTACATAAAATTAATCATTTCCACTCTACCTCCAAGTCTCCACTCCGCCCCTCTTGATAATCTTTTTTTTGCAACAGAATGAGAGAGCATAGCTTTATCTGCAC
>CAUYSK010119773.1:0-26470 GCA_963575035.1 Avahi laniger
TACAAATGCAATATTTAAGTTGTGTTTTTACATTTTCAAAAAATGTTTATGAGCCCCTGTTTCAGTGCATTTTAAATCCTGGCTAGAGAATTGCCTGAGTAGTTTAAAAAAAAAAAAAGTTACAAATATCCAAGCCCTACCACAGACTTACCCAGATTGTCAGGTATCTGTATTTAAAAAAAAAAGTGCCCATTACTGATTTCGATATATAACCTGGGGTTGAGAATCTCTGCCCAATTTTTTTTAATTAACATTTTAAACATTGACCAGTTTAGTGATTAAAAAAAAGTATTTTGCTTCTGTGCTTTATAAATAAGTATGTTAATGTTCTGGATATCCACTAAATAGTTTTAGTTATCTCCTCTGGGTATCTGATTGGACTGTACTTCCCAGCTCTCCTGTGCTTGGGAGGAGGTGTGTGCCTACTGAAATTGTACTTCTGGATCAGAACATTTAATTGCTAGTTTGGTCAAGACTGTGCTACTGAAAATACACTGGGTGGCCCAGCGGTGCAGCAGCAGCACCTGAGCTCTTCTTAGGGGAATGAACATTTTCATCAGATCCCCAGGTGAACTCACGCAAATTAAAATTTAAGAAGCCCTACTCTAGAGTGCTAGCTTTCCCTGGTACTGTGTCCAGCAATGTTTGAAATGGTGGCTAATTTGTCAGCCTGGAACCCTGAGTGACTTTGGTGGGAAGAGCCCTTTGCCAACCAGCAATGGATATGTAGCATGAGCTAAACTTTTATGTTTCAAGATGTTTGCATGACTTCATTCTGCAGTATACCTTACCCCATACTGATTGAATGCCTTGGGATGTATAGTATTTCCTTGCCTTTCTCTTCAAACTCGGTTATAAAATGTATAGTGTCAAATCTAAATCAAAATATCTGCAAAGATATTTAATTAAAACACAGATTTTCAGCACCAAAGGTAGAGATTTATATTGATAGGAAAAAAAAGTCAACATCAGCCAGAGATAGGGCAGAAGAACAGCATGCAAGCCATGCTGGAGGAGCAGTAGGAAGTGTTTGGGTTCATTCAGATCTTTGAGGAAAGAGCTCTGAGCTGAACCTATAGTAAGCAGAGAAGAATGGCTACTTCTGTTTGGATACTTGAAACTCTCTGCTATTAAAACCAAAGCCAAATTCATGGGTGGGGGTTCGGGGGAAATATTATCACAACTTGCCATATGCGTAGCTCTGTTTCCTAAGCAAGGAAAAAAACAGGTGGATAAAAAAGAGAGCAGGAAATAGAGAGAGAATAGAGGAATAGAAATAGTAACAAAGATTTCAAGCTTACCACAGCTTGCTCTTTTATTTCAAACCCAGAAAATAGCTCTGGGCACGTTTGCCTTGAAGAACTGGAAAAGTTCCACTCATTAGGGCCAACAACCCTGACATAAGGCTGTATCAAGAATGAATACATCTTTTCGATGAAGGGCTAATCTTGCGCAAACAATTGTGGGGTGTTTTCAGGTTCTTTAATGATCCCCAGATTCTCTCTTGTACCATATTGTTAATGGAGAGGAGATTTGTGTTAAACATTGTGCAGATTAAACTGGTGGATTATTTTCCCTGCATCTTAAAAATATCATTCTGCCCTGTGGCCAGACCATTCCTAGCTGAGAAATACAAAATGTAACTCAATTTTCCTTTGCGTCATTAGTGGAAATTCAAGAAAATTTAAAGGGACTGTTCAAATTTCTTTCTTAAAACATGTCTATTTCTAAGACATCATAGGATACCAGTGAGTTCAGAAAAGGAAAGAGATTATTATAGACTAGATGTCAAATTTATTTCATCATTTAAGTATTCATTTGTTCAAAACCTGTGTGCATATTCTCTTTGTGTCAGACCCTGTAATGGGAGCTAGTGATACAGTGGGAAACAAGGACAAAGTTCTGTCCTTATGGAGCTTACATTCTAGGATATCTGTGTCTGCTGTAAACGTAAACCCATTACTTCCACCAGGAATGCTGACCAATTCCTTGGTCTCTGGTAACTGTCATGAACTCACTTTGCCTGGTAGCTTGGCATCATGGCATTGATGATATACTAATTTCCACCTTACTTGACATATCAAGGTCTTTTTACATTTTTCCACTTGCCTAGTCTTTCAATTGGCCATTTATTTAGCACTTCCTATTATAAAACTTAATCTTCCGACAGTGCTGCTTTCCCAGTGTATCTCTGCTTTTGTTTATCAATGCTGTTTCCAAAGAAGTGGGTAAAAGAGCAAAACAGTGACAAAAGAAATCTGCATATCAGTTTTCAGCTTACACTGAAAATCTATGCCACATCCATAAAGGATGCTAACTATTGGTAATACCCAAAAGACAGACCTGGGACCAAACCTAAGAGGTCCATTACCCAGACTGATGTTAAAATCAAGCTCCAGGATAGTGAAAAGAATTAATGTGCTGATGAAGAAATTAGGCAAGTGGGTCATAGATGGGTAATTTATGGATGGGAGGAAGATAAGGCAAACAGGGTTTGCGGTGGAGTGAGCTGAGTTGATAGATGTGAGTTGGTCAAGTGCAAGTTTGAAATTAATGTTGCAGAGATTGAGTGTTCATGCAGAACATGATTCTTGTACAGTTCTATTCATGCCCCTTGGCCTGGATGTGTCCTTAAAGCCATGGAACTAGGTTATACAAATTAGCTATTGCAAGAGTACAGATGGGTAGGTTGTGTTGCCAAAGAATTTGCCAGCATATCCACTATAACTGTTGTTTTTTTCCTCATAATGTTATTGAAAGAATCAAAGGAGAAGATAACTGTGAAAATGTTTTACAAACCAGAAAGCACTTTACCTATGAGAAGTGGTGCTATTGTTATTGCTACTGTACTTGTTTTAATGCAACCTAGACACTGAGATAGCCTAGCTTTATGCCACAAGGTCATTGTCCCCTTGGAAAGCACATTCTCATTTTGCTAGTGCTATCATTCAGACATGTTTGTGGTGGGTAACTCTGACCTTTTATCCTTCTTAATGCTCTTGCCTTGCTGAGATAAAATAGGGCAGTGTGCCTCTGTCCTGCTTCTAGGTGAAACTACACACGTGGATTATAAATTGAGACCTATTTATGATGAAGAAAATAGGAGGATGAAAATAGAGTGCTTATCAACCTGTCACAATAGGAGGAGGCTGGAAGGTAAAGTGTCATTCTCATGCTATCCTCAGAGGAAGAAAACTGATTTTCCTTTCAACAACTGTCAAGAGAAAAACTTTTAGGCTGTCATGTACGGCCCATATTTCTAGAACCTAGCAACTGCAAGGCTTTGTGAACAGAGCCATCCAGAGGATGCTGTTTTGAGGGGAGGAAGTAGGACATTACCAGGGACAGAATGGTGAGACACAAATACAAGATCGAAGGACAAGAAAGCAAACACACAAAGAAAATATTTATGGCTGGCATATTATTACATCAAATTAAGCCATGAATACTTACATTAATCAGAAATTCATAGAGCTACTCCTCTGTCTTCTGCTTGTAGACACATGTACTCATACACACTCTGTCTTAAGTTGGATTTCTCTAGAAGAAAGACTTGTAAATAGGATCGGGTAAAAGAAGTTTGGGAGGAGATCCTAGAAATTACCGTAGGGGAGTAGGAAGAGACGAAAGCCCAAACAAGATGTGTTATTGAGGTGGTAACTGCTACAGGAAGCTGTGACTCCATATTTTGGCAGGGATTCCATACCCTGCACACCTCTGTGTGAAAATGCAAAATATACTTCAGTGCAATCCCACATGAAGGGCAGAGAAACTGGGACGTGTATCTATCAATTTCCATTCATCTTTGGTTGAAGGCTATTCTCAAGGGCAATAATATCCAGGCCCCTCCATCCTCCTGCGATGAGGACACTCTTGCCTTAGGACACTCTTGAGGAAGTGTCCAAATGTTTTCAGGAGAAGGCGGGCAGTGTTTATAGAATAATGAGTGCTGAAAAAACATGGCAAGGTATTGATGGTATCTGCTGTACATACTATTGTCCTCATATCCTATGATGTTTACTTATGATTATTTCTTGAAGCCAATCCTTATTATTCATCTTCACCAACCACCACTTGTGCAAAGACACCTCAGGCTCTTATATTGGATGAGGAGGCTTTTCCCCAACGTTGCCACCTTCCATCCAAGAAGCATTCTCCAATAGAAATGTAAGCTAAGGCACAAATGCAAACTACATAAGTAATTTTAAGTTTATAGTGGCTATTTAAAAAAAAATTAAAGTAAATACAAAACAGATAAAATTAAATCAATTTTAATACTATAATTTATTTGACACAATATATGTAAAATATTGTTTAACATATAATTAACATAGAAATATTGAGATATTTTCTTTTCTTTCTTTTTTCCAGGCAAAGCCTTCAAAATAGATGTGTATTTTACACTTAGAGCACATTTCAATTCAGGCTATTGTGTTTCTAGTACTCAACAGCCATATACAAATAGTAGTTACAATACTGAATAGTGAAGATCTAGAGCCTCCTCATCCTCCATTTGGAATGAGGGGTGCTTATAAGTGTCCAAATACTTTGGAGGCACAAAAAGATAGCACTCCTGCTGGATGTTAAGGGAGATGTGTGAGCAATGTCTATGATAATGTGTCATCACTTTTCAAGGTGAATAAAAAATAATGCCCAAAACAGTTATACCCTTCCCCCCTCCCCCCCTAAAAAACATAGACTTGTTGCTGCATAAGGAGTCACACACAGCTCCAGGAGTGAGGGTTGAAGGAAACTTTCCATTCACTCTAATGAAATTTCCACACTCTGGCAAAGTGAGAGGGAAAATACATGTGTCCCCCTATGACCTATCCCTTGGTATTTATACTCTTATGTAGTTCCCTCCCACATTGTATCAGGGTTGGTCTGTGTGACTAACAGAATGAGGCGTAAGTGATGATTAGTCAGTTCTGAAATCAGGTTATAAAAACCACATTCTTGCTATTTCTCCCATTGTTCCCTTGGGGGAAGTAGGCTGCCCTGTTGACAGAACAGCCCAGTGGAAAGAGCCACATTAACGAACTGATGTCTAGTGAGCCTGGAAGTGGATCTCCCGGTCCTGGTCAAGTCCTGCAGACTGTGGCTTCAGCTGACAACGTGCCTGCCACCTCATGAGACACTCCGAACCCAAACCACCTGCTTAAGACACTCCCAGATTCTTGGCCCTCAGAAATGGTGTGAGGTAACCAATTCCAGTTGTTTTAAGCTGCTAAGTTTTTAGGGAATGTGTTTCATAGCAATAAATAACTAATACAAAATCCAAGAAATGATTAATAATTTCAATTATAAATAAATGAAGAGAGGACATCTCCATGTTTACAGACCGAGTTTTGTGTTCATTATAGTCAGACTGAAAGGAATAAATGTGAGCCTGAGGATGGAAGATAAAACCAGACAGTGATAGGAACAGAGTAGAGAGTGAAAAACATTAGAGAAAGCAAAATTATAGTCCAGAATTTTCTTAAATGAAGCAAAAATACCAAAAAAAAAAAAAACCACCCCAAACTTGTTTCATTGTTTCCTAGCCTGTTGTAAAAACACAGGGTCAGGATCGATTTATTAAGGGGAGGTACTAGGTCTAGAAGTCATCTCAGCATTATCCAGATCATCAACAATTAGAAGAAAAAAAAGGAAAAAGCAAAAGAAGAATCTACCTCCTAGTGCTCAGGACAAATTGTGAGACCATGTATCAGAGGCAACTGAAAGCACAGTTATGCCCCCGGCCTGGAATTTCACCTAGTATTAAAGGAGGTTTTGGTCCTCCCTGGGGCTTACATTCCAGAAATGTTAGCTACATTTCTAAGGAATGTTAACTACGTTTCTAAAGAAGCCATGCCACCGGGCCTAGTGTACAAAATGCTTTATGTGAGCTTCATTAATCTTATTAAATAACATGTCTTTGCTATTCATTGATTAGACATACAAATCACTCATCCCCATAAGGAATTGCAAAAGAAATTTTAAGTCACTCAAAACACAGCCTGGTGCTGCTTGTGGTTGTCAAGGTAACAAACGTCTGACAATTCCGATCCACTGGACCTCTGCAGACTATTTCGAAGCCACCTGAGGTATTAGCCAGCCTTCCACCTTCCACTTCATATAACAATTTCCAGAGGCCTTCTCAGGAGAGCTAATCAAGATATTAAGTTTACCTACAGACAACTACAGTGCCAACACCCCATAGCAAGTTAGAAGAAATAAACAGGATAGTCTTTGTGTTCCAGCAAACCTGGCTAAGATCTTCAACGCTGAATCAGAGCCCCCTCTGCTGTCAGTGTTTATTATAGCGGCTGAATTAAGGGCAATGACTAAAAAAGAGTGAGGGGAAGTATGGAGATGCTAATTATACTTGCCCCTTTATATTGAGCACAGCCTTGATTATAGATAGTATCATTTCTTAGTTGCTTACAATGGGGCCAGGTACTTTTAAACATTACTTTATGCAAAATGGGTACTATCATACCCATTTGAGAGATGAGGAAACTGAGGCTCAGTATGTAGTTGAATTCTCACCGAGAACACACAGCTGTTAAGTGACAGAGCCTCCCTCTAAACTGAAGACTGACTTCAGTGGGAGTGCTCATCTCCACTTTGATTTTTCTCACTATCACCTTGCCTCTTCCTGCAACTGAGTCTTTCCCTTCCTATATCCTTTTTAGATCACATTTATTACTAAACATTTTCTTTCCATAGCTACAAGGATGGTATTAAAATATTTAAGCACTAATATGACATGGGAGTTAACCCATCAGCATAGATACCTGATATGGTGAGTACCGGGAGGGGTCCTGGAGGCACCTGGAAAGCCAGGCGTTGGCCCCTTTTAGTCTCAAAACTGAGGGGTCCTAGAGGCACCAGGGAGAGGAAAGCAAGGTTCTCAAGCGCTCAGGACAGTCTTTTACTATTTTACTAGGTGTGCTCATACCAGTGCAGGACAGCTGACGATAAGCACTGACTGGCTGAACAAATGAATAACAGCAAGACAGAACTCTGACTTATGAACAACTGTTTTGCTTCAGAATTCTCACCAGAAAAAATACCTAAGAGTTTGTACATTTTGTAAGAGTACATATCTAGTCTTTTATACAGATACTGGTGATATCAGTACTAAGAATATAATCAGATGAAAACATGATTAGTGGTTTTATCTATATAACTTTAGATTCCTCAGAGATGAAAAACTCTGTATTAAATACTAGAAACTTATAAAAGAAGTTCATCTTTTTTAGTTTCTTATGTTGCATTTTAAAAGATAACATGTATAAAATATTCACTGAAGAAAATTTAGAAAATGAACAGAATTTGGCTTTTAAAATGAGTTTCACATTTTGGGAATAACTATGTTAGTGTCATATTTCACTGATTCAACAAATATCAGGTCATTTTTGTCTTGGTACTCTTCGATGAACAAACAGCAGCATGACGCTGCATTTGAGAGAGTTGACAACCAGAGGAGAAGAGGGAAAAGACTGGGAGAATGTTCCAAAGGACTGCAGAGATACGCACTGGGGTAAATTTCTGAAACAAACCTATATGCTCAGACAAATGAACACCATTAAGAAGCCATGCAAGAATCTGAGTAGGCGTATTTCTTTAAAAAATACAAATGAAAAGTTCTGTATCATTAGTAATATCCCCTGACAACCGCATTATATTTCATTTACCATTAGGCATATCTTTAAAAATATTTTATAGGGTTGTCTGCTTACATAGCTGTGAAAGGATAAAGAAATAAACTATAAATGGGTAAAATTAACTTTGAAATACCTTTAAATAAAATAATAAAATCTATACTTGTACTTTGGAGATTCTCATGTAATAAACAATATTTAATGCTCAATAGTAAGTATTTCTCTTGCAGGACTATGCTGGTGTCAGGGCCAAGGGAAAACTTCTCCTTTGTCCTCTGAAGGTTCACTAAAAATCACTGACAAGAGGCAGATTAATAGGAGAAAAGGCATAAAATTTATTAACGTGTGCATGGGAGCCTTCAGAATAAAGATCCAAAAAATTGTCCATTTTTATGTTTAGGTTCAAAAAAGTATGCAAAGCTGTGTAGAAATAAGACTGGACAAAAATGATACGGTGTAATGCTAATAGACTGAATAGGGAAAGCCAGCAAAGCCTGTCTGTCTAGATTCTTCTTGGCCTCCTTGAGCATGCATTTCTACCTTCTACGTATGGAGTTTTCTCTCTGGAATGGGGGTTTTAGGACCTACAGACCAATGAAGTAGATCAAATAATTTTTTTACAGCCAGTTTTTTACACAGAAAGGTGATGGGGGGAAGTTAGAGTAATATTTTTAGGTTTTATGGCTGGCTTTAGGGAAAAGGAGTTCTGGTTTCTATGAGTCAGCTTGTGGAAGAGGGCCTCTAGTTTCTATGGTTAGCCTCAGGGGAGGATGAAGCTGACAGACAGGAAGGCAGGAGGTCAGAGAAAAACTTTTGCTTTTGAGGCTGCTTCTGAGGCCTTCATTTTGGGATATTATTTTCTGAGTCCCAACACTGGTAACTAGACATTTCAGGCTAAGGGAATAAAAGTAAGCATTATTTCTTCTGGGCCCCGCTGTTTCCATTTAACAAAAAAAACACCCATGAGAACCAAGAGTTAACATTATGTTAGGTGTTTTCCTAACTGATTTTTAAATTTTTGATTAAGCCATTATTAATTTTAACGTTTGAACTATTTTTTGTAGGGAGAATCTCGTATTATCTTGCCACTGCTGTTACTCCTGTCATGGTACCCAAAGAACCATATGTAGGTTGCCATGATTTCAACAGAGAAAATTTCTTAGACATTGCAGTTGCTAGTCTACTGCCTCTTCACATTCTCCTTTCCGCACAACTTTGCAATTCCTCCCACAAAATACAAACTGTACTTCCTTGCCCTTTGAACTGAGCCACAGACTTGCTCTGGTCAAAAGAATATGGCACGGTGACAATACGCCAGTTCCAAGCTTAGCCATTCGGAGGCCTTTCCGGTTTCCGGTCTGCCTCTGGAGCTCCTGTTACTGCCATGAAAACAGCTTCCTCTGGATACTGGCTCTCCCTTCAGCTGGGCCCTGACTGAGCGTACTTGGAGAAGAGCCGCTGTAGCAAACCCAGCCAGCCCTGCAGCGGGTAGCGGAGCTGCCCAGGCAAACCCAGCCTAGATGAGCAGCTCCAGCACACTCAGATGGGAAAGAAATGAATGCTTATGGTTAAATCACTCTAAGATTATGTGGCTGCTTGTTACATAACAAAATTTTGGCAGTAGTTGATTGAGTCACTAGAAGTGGCCTTTTAGGAAGGAATTGATTAGAAGCGATATGGTGGTGAACCAAATGAACATATTTTTTTCCTGATATAATTTTGCCAGTTTTTCTCTCTGTTCAAATCAGGAAACTGAAAAGTCCCTAAATGACAGGAATAGAAAGGTAACTTATGGATCAGTCTAAAAAAGACTATAAAAATGGTAAAAAATAAATCAATCTAGATTTACAACTAAATTAACCAAATATGTAATAGCTCACTTAACTATTTAACAAATTTCATTTTCATTTCATTCTAATGGAAATACTAACACAATATTTTAAAGACAACTGTCCAGATTTAAACAGAGAGGGACACTGAAATCTAGTAATTACAAAGGGCTTTATATCTTACATATTTATATTTATTTTTACCCAATCAAAATAAAAATGCATTTTCTTAGGCAAGTTCGTTAGTAAGTAAGTAGAATTTCTCTCTAAATATTAAATTCATCCACTTTACTACAATAATGCAAAGAAGTAGTATAATAACTTCAAATAATAATTAGTGCAGTGAAGACAAAGAAACTGGGTACTCAAGAAGAGAATATAAAATCTAAATTTAAAATTTAGATTGAGTGATTAATCTAGGAAGAATTGACATTTAAACTGAGACTAGAAGAATATAAAAGAATTGACCAGATGGAGAAGTTTTCCAGGCAGTGGGGAAGTTGCATGAAAAGTCCCTGAAACAAGAGACTTGGTGCTACCTCTTTGAAATTTTGGACAGAATTCCTTCATATCTGCATTTGACTGTTAGGTCGTGGTACTTTTGTTTTTATTTTCTCTTTTGCATATGTTCTGTTTTCAGAACTGCTTGAGGACAAGTACTTCTTTAGAACCATTTTAACCACCAATCACAAAACTATCCTGCATTCCAAACATCACAAACTAAAATGGCTCCAGAGTTCAGGCTGGAGGAAAGTTGTCAAAGAATAAGCATTTTACTCTTAACTTGGAGGAGAAGATTTTTTGTTTTCTCACTGAATTGATCAAGCTTTAGTTAGGAAAACAGAAGTCATTCTACATACTCTGAGTATAATGCAACTGCTTTGAACCTCACACCTAATCAAGGTCTACCCAAACATCTGTCTCCTCCATCTAGAACCTTTCCTCTTAGTTCTGCAAAATCTGATGCTGATGCCTCTCATCTATAGACCAGAATCTTTATTTATACAAAAAAGTGGATTCTAGGAAAATGTAGGTCCCAACTTCTCTTTTCCACTTAGCATTTATATTTACCCTTGTAGCCATATTTAAGCTTCTAAATTGCAATAGTAAAAACAATATTCTGATTCTATCTAGCATGAGGTGACTATTCCTTAATCGACCCAAAATATGCCTACCTCTTCTGAAAAATTAAAGATGCAGATTCCATGATGTCCATCATGTATTTATCTTTGGGTAATGTTCTTTTTTCTATCTCAGTTATAATTTCCCATCGATATTTTGTAATTTAAATATTAAATTTATAGCACAGTCACCGTTAACATTATAACACACCTTATAAAAGACAGTATGGGAAGGAGAAAGAGGGAAAATGGTTGATACAAAACTATGCATATAACCAAACAAGCAAGAAAAATACCCCCAAATTCTCACCACAATCCTCATTTTTACAAGTGGTAACATGCCATAATTTCTTCCTCCATTGCACACTCTATTTTGCCTTTGCCTTAGCTAGTAACTCAATTGATTGAGGTTCTTTACTTTATATGGTGACCCAAACCATCATTCAAAAAGTACAGTCACGCACCCATGTGCCACAAAACGATGTTATCGGTCAATAATGGACTGCATGCATATATGAAGGCAATCCCATAAGATAATAATAGTGTATTTTTACCATGTCTTTTCTATGTTTAGATATGTTTAGATATACAAATACTTACCATTGTGTTACAATCACCTACATTATTCAGTACAGTAACCTGTTGCACAGGTTTATAGCCTAGGAGCACTGTTACTAAGTCCTTTAAACAAGCAAAACACAAAGTTTTGGGAACAGGAAGAAAAAATATTGTGACTGAGTTATTACGGGAAATAGAGAAGTCACTTCCATTTCCACACTTTTGTTCCCAGATGCTGTGTATTCTGATATGGGAGAAATGGTACCATATGCACATTAGTCAGAAGTTTAGAAAATATACCTCATCTTGTAGCACAATACTTCGGCTCAGGTTGTTACCCAAGTATTGCCATAACTGAGCCTTCAGTTCACCGTTTCACCCACTTTTGCTAGGCCACTGTTTTAGATCTGATAGAGTCCATGAATGAATTCCAGGGGTGCAAGCACATTATCTCACTTTTTTTGTTGTTAAATGAGTACACTGGTCAAAAACATTGTTGTGCAAAATGCTTTGATTGTAAACAAAGTGGTCAGTAAGTGCTGGCTATGGCATTTAGGACAGAGAAAGTAAATCTATAAACAGAATAAGAATCTATTTTAGTAAGGACAAATTGCTGCTATTTCCATGATTGAAGAAGTCCAATGTAATTGACTTGTCTTCAGGTGGCTGGTTTTCCTCTGCCCTGGGGAATAATGCTATATCAGGGATTCAGCCTTGGCTTCTACTATTGGCAGATTGGCAATGCAACTGTGGTGGTAGCTGGAAAATTCTTATCAAAGTTTGTTTGCTAATCCCATTAATAAACCTCCATCTCTGCTACCACAGTTACTTTTGTGGGGGAAAAAAGAAAACTTCCCTTTGTCCCTCAAGTTTCTCTGAAAGATCAATTCACAATAAGAGAAAGAGATTCCAAATTTATCTACTGTGTGCACAGGGAAAAATCACAGAGTAATTACCCAATATCCTAGTGGGGTCCAAAAGTTTACATACCCTTATGTTAGAGAAGAGGGGAACAGGAGGAATATAAGTAAATCTGTTTAGGGGCAATAAATGGTTACTAGGGAGGATGAATAGATACTTGGGAGAATGAATGGATGGGGGGAAACAAATTGACTTGTAAATGATTCTCTTGGCAAGTTTCTTTCTCTTTTTCAATTTCTTTCACCACAAATTGATCTATATCTATATCTTTGGCCATATCTTCTTTTATATAATGTGAATAATCAGATTCATGGCACAAATTCTGCCCATCTGATGGAATTTCCTTCCTCACTGCTCATCAGGGACCCCCCCCAAGTAAAGCTTTAATTTTGCAATCATATACTTTTATGTTGTATCAACATGTCATTTACAGCTATCTGTAAAGTAGGCCATTTTTTTCCTTTCACATTCAGATAGTTATAGGGAACTTTTGGTGAAGCCATAAGGAATGGGTTGATAGCAATATGTTGATGCAGTGAAAGTATGTGTCATGGAAGACCAAGCCACTTGTTCATAAAAGTTATTTACATCTTTATTCCCAACTTAAACCAAATTATACATATACACACACAAACACACACACAGTTGACCCTTGAACAACACAGGGTTTAGGGGCACCGACACCCTGAGCAGTTGAAAATCTACATATAACTTTTGGCTCCACAAAAACTTAACTATTAATAGCCTACTGTTGACTGGAAGCCTTCCCAATACATAAACAGCTGATTAATACATATTTAATATATTTTATGTATTATATACTGTATGTTTACAATAAAGCTAGAGAAAATATCATTAATAAAATCACAAGGGAGAGAAAATATATTTAACATTCATTAAGTGAAAGTGAATCATCATAAAGGTCTTCATACTCATTGTCTTCACATTGAGTAGGCTGAAGGGGAGGAAGAGGAAGGTTGGCCTTGTCTCAGGAGTGATAGGAGCAGAAGAGGTGGAAGAGGTGGAATGGGAAGCAGGAGAGGCAGCCATACTCAGTGTAAGTTTGTATAAATATATTGTAATTTGATTTTTTGCTTTTTCATTTTTCTAAAAATGTTTGTATATGGTACCAATCCTTCTTCTGCCATTTGCTTTAGTTTCAGTGCCCATATCACAGACTTGTCCATCTTGTAAAAAAAGTCACAAGTAGTCATTAATAACTGAAACCCTTCTTTCAAATCCTAATGTCAACTTGTCTTCTGGCACTGTTTCTTCTACATCTTATTCCTCATCATCTGGCACTGGTTCAGAAGCACTCACCTCTGTCAGGTCACCTTGCATTAATTCCTCTGGTGTGGTGTCTGTTAGCTCTTGAATTTCTTCAAGATCTTGAAACCCTTCACCTTCCCCCTCCCCACCTTTATTTGCCATATCCACAGTCTCTTTCATGATGTCCTTGATTGGCTCTGTCATCAATCCTGTGATTTCATAAACATCATCTAGACACATGTTTTCTCCAGTAGCAATTTATTACTTCAGGGATTGATGGCTTTCATGGTTTTTTCTATAAAAATTATGGCATCTTCAATAGTGTAATCCTTCCAGATTTTCATGATGTTTTCTCTATCAGGTTTCCCTTCCATAGTATTGACAATCCTGTCCATAGAATACCATATATAATGAACCTTGAAGATCTCTATGATCCTTAGGAAAGAAACTTAAACCCAACTGCATTTGCACAAAACAGTAAAGTTAGTTTATCCCTTCCAGCCTTATATGTGTGGCATTTTTTTTTTTTTTTTTGCAGACTTAGTGCATTTTCATCTGCTTTAAAGACCTGTTCAGGCAGATATCTCCTTTCTCCTCAATGATTTTCTTAATGATGTCTGGGAACCCATCTGCTGCCTCTTGGTCAGCAGAAGCTGCTTCTCCTCTTATTTTGCCATTTTTTTATAAGCCTAACCTCTTTCTAAAATTATCAAACCATCCTTTGCTGGTACTTAATTCACCTTCCTTTTGCTTTAGGTTGTCACATGATGACTTTGCATTTTCTTGAATCTTATTAGAGTCTTTAGATCATGCCTTTCTTATAGCAATCATTCACCCACATAAAAGCTGCATTTTCAATATGAGATAAAATTAAAAAACAATTTTGTGAAAAGTGCAAGGTTTTCATGTCTTCTGGTATAGTTACGGTGAAGGCTTCATGAATTGCCGTTTTTTTAATAATCGTCTTTATGCTGAATTCATTTATCTTGAAATGGTGAGCAACTGAAGCAATAGAACTCAATCTACGGTACGTATCAAAGAATTCAACTTTTTGGAGGGAGTGTCATGGCTTTTCTCTACTTCTTATGAGCACTTCTATCATCATTAGTAATACTTCATATGGGTCCCATGGTGTTACTTAAGGTTTACAGTATTGTACTAACCATGATGAAAAACATGTAAGAACCATGAGAGGTCACTTTTAACTGTGATATGTAATTTGCTGGAGAGATGAACTGCTCACATGGAGATGATTAGCATCACATGGTGTTTTAAGTGGATATTGGCAACAGTTGAGCTCACTGTGATAGCAATGGGAGGTGGCTATAAAATTATTACAGTAGTACGAAATGTACTGCAGTTAATTTTATGCAGTTAAGATTTAATACTGCATCTTTACATTTGTTTACATTTCTCTGAATTGCAAATGGTACTATGTATGGTCTGTGTGCATCAGTTTTGATAAACTAAAACTTTTTATAATAGATTTGTGTATATTTTCTTGTAGTAAATGATAAAATAGACTAGTATCTCTACATATTTTATGCATTTATGACATATATAGCTTTTTCTTAATTTTGTCAATATTTCTAAGCTATTCACTTCATCTGCAAGTATTTTCAAATTGTTGCAAACCTTCAAAAAATTACCCAACATATTTATTAAAAGAAATCTGAATATAAGTGAATCCATTCATTCAAATCTGTGTTGCTAAATGGTCAACTATACACACACACACACACACACACACACATATATACATACACATGTATATATATACCACTTCCATTTGATGACTGAATGCTATTATTCATGCCCCAATTTATGGCTTCGATGCTTAGATTTATCCACCAAATTATAAGCAGCTCAGGTTGAATGTATATCATTTTTAGGAATTCAGTCCACATGAGGGTTTATTAGCAAGCCAGAAACTGTTTCTCAAAAGCAGAATATTTTTCTGCATAAGAGAAAATAACTTTGCTCCGAAACTCTAGGAGACTGACTTGTGCTGTGATTTTATTAGGACTTACCAAAAGTTCCATACAGTATTTGTACTCCAGTACCAGGGATAGGGAACTTCAAGCACTATTGATTTTATTGGGTGATATTGTCCTAATGAAAGACTGTAACAACCACCTACATTGATTTCGATGTCTTGGTCTAGCCTGGGACCCACTCAGCACTGACCTCAGTTAAAACCACAGGATTATAAATTATTTTATAAAAGGCTTGAAGCAACATATTCAAATATAATATATATTGCCTTTAGAACTGTGGTCTCCAAACCCTTGGGCACAGACTAGTACCAGTCTGTGACCTATTAGGAACCAGGCCACACAGCAGGAAATGAGAAGCTCCTGAGTGAGTGTATTTACAGCTGTTCCCCATCACTCTCATCATTGTATAAGCTCCACCTCCTGTAGGGTCAGTGGTGATATTAGATTCTCATAGGAGCACAAACTCTACTGTCTACTGCATATGTGAGGGATCTAGGTTGTATGCTCCTTATGAGAATCTAATGACTGGATTGATGATCTGAGGTGGAGCTGAGGCGGTGATGTTAGTGTTGGGGAGTGGCTGAAAATACAGATTGTCATTAGTGGAGAGGTTTGACTGCACAATAAATGTAATGAGTTTGAATTATCCAGAAACCAACTCCCAACAACCAGTCCATGGAAAAATTATCTTCTGTGAAACCAGTCCCTGGTGCCAAAAAGGTTGGGAACCACTGCTTTAGAACACAAGAAGACCCACAGATGTTGTACCTTTGTTTGGTGGTAGATGATACAGAATGAAAGAATTTTTCTTTAATTTCTGAGAGAACCTTGACAAGCCCCAGTTCAACAGACTACTAGAAACTTACTAAATTGTCAATCTTTGAATTTTCATGGAGTTTCTTTCTCACATTCTGATATATGATTGTCTTAATAAAGCAATTACATAATTGTTACCTCTTAATGACTAAGTACAAATATCATTATGTCATGTAGCGTACCGTAGTGATGTTCTGTGTGATGGCATGATGATAACAATCTCTGTGAACTAATTGATCACAGAGTTGACATAGTCTTCGGGTAACATAGTAAAAGTGTAGTGTTGTTCCTGCTAGGTCAAATCAAATGGTTTGTAATATTTTTTATTAATAATATGAAGAAAATATCAGTAACTACACACTAAATTTCCAGGGCTATGTTTATTTGATGCAGTAAAGAGACCTCATCTAGAACAGGAGCTACAATTATAGACATCATCAAATTATTTTTACAATAATCCATTGTTTTCCTACAGGATCTATCTTTCTTTTTCACAGGCCAAATAAGAGAGTTAAATAGGGATGTAACAGAAATTGTTATCTCTAACTTTTCAAATTTTAGGTGATTATACTAATATCAGAAATTCCATCAGTAATTAGGTAAAGCTTATGATTTTTCCAGGAAAAGGCAGTTCCGAGGGCCTCCACCTGGCACTGTCTGTCATGATAAACCTTACTCAGACAGCCTGTGTGAATATTCTGCTGGTTACTGCATGTGTATTTTTTCTAACTATCCTTTCAGCACATAGAGAAATAATCTGATAGATCCAGTCGTCCACTGTGAGACAGATACAGGGAAAACTACGTTTTTAATTTCATGTTCATAGGACTTCACTTTCAGAAGTGGACTTTAGTGACATTTGGGGGATATTGGATTAGATTAGAGCCAGTATCTAGCAGTCTAAGACAAAATAGATATTTTCCTCTCCTCGAATGCTCAGGCCCCTTTAATTGGCCAGAGACCCAGTCAGCATAAGCTAGCTTGAATATTTATAATACTTACCTCGAAAATATCACAATATTCTACCAAAAAGGGCAGCGATGCCCCATTCATTCAATGGGCTTGGGCTCTGGGAATTGTTTCAGTTTTGAGAATTGGGAGATGATTCATAACTCTTTATTATGTCATTTAAGTTCTATAGGTTTTTGTTCTTTTGTTTGCTTATATAGATAAAGAAGGCTGTAATAATAAACTTTCAGTCAATCTTAATCCTAAAAACATCATGCTCAATCTGCCAACAGAGAATATTTAAGTCAAGTGTTTTTAAATATAGTTTTGATATTGCTGCCCATTAGGGTAACAATGACTTCTTGTTTCTGGAGATTAATTGCTACCATATGGCCTCAGCCCCTCTCTGACCATATATCATCCTCATTTAAATAATTCATCCACTTCAGTGCCAGCTTTCCCACTACTAGGCCTGCTCTCAAGAGCAGAACTACTATTAATATAATAGTTTACAAATACTCTGCTTGCCCCTTTGCCAATGTATTTGTCAATGCCTTGGTGAAGGTAGAGTTCTCTGGGTCCTCCAGGGGGACACAGAGAGTTAGTAAGTGGGCTTCTCATGGTAAATCAATTCTAACATTCTTTTTCCAAAACCTTTATTTTTCTTTATCCACAGTACATGAAAGTATTTATGCAACATTCATTTCACTTTATGAAGTACCATTGAGTCCATGTTTTAGATAATCAGTCAAGCAAAATGTTAGAGACACTGTTAGCTGCTCAAATTAAGGCACTGAGTCAAGTATCTCTGGTCAGTGCATTAGTATCAACCTAAAGTAAGCCCTTATTTTCCTCCATTCCTGATTTAACATCTTTAGAATATATTTCTATACATTGCCAAGATTTCTGCCTCCTCCTCTCTCTCTCTTTCTCTCTCTTTCCCTCTCTCTCTTTTTCCTCTCTCTCTCTCTCTCTCTATATATATATATATATATAAATGTATCCATAAAACATACATTTTATGTTTCTTTTTTTTCCCATAGTGTGTCTGCTAACTCTTTCTAGATCAGTCTTTTTTTATGCATTTCCCAGCTGTGAGAAGCATGGAGTAAATGAAAGGTGGTAGAGGGTATTTAAGAAAATCAGCATTATCCTGCTATAACTGAGATCATTACAAAGTTTACAGGCAAAAATCAGTTCACTTCTTCATTGATGAAATGAAAATCTATATTTGCTGTCAAAGAAGATTCATTGGGGTTTGGAGGTTTATGGTACTCATATTCTTTAGAATCCATTCACTCACATGTTATCTAATTCTCAGAATTCAACTTTTTCTGATAAATGATGCCCTGACATTTTTTGTGAGAGCAGACAAGGCTATGAATTCAACTTGCATTGTAATTCAGCCACTTGAAGGATCAAATTTAGGATTTGGTTTTCAAAAGCCTCAACCCTCCAAGGTAGATGAAATAAAAGGCGTTTGTAGGATGGTCAGATTAGCTCTCTAGATCTCTGACTCTGCCGTTATGTGAAGCCTTTATGCAAGCTTACAGTGCATTCAGAAAAAGGTAATCCATCTTATAATTTCACGTTATTACAAAAGGAAGAAAAAATGGTCTTCTCTAGCCTTTCCTTTGATAACCACTTCATTCCAGCAGCTATAGATAATAATTATAAAATTGTTTTTGTTACTGCATACCATTGACTACCAGAATTTCATTTTTCCACTAGCAACGCAATGATGCCAATTATTACCTTTAAATCACTGAACCAATCCCCAATTCTCATACATGACGTTTTATTTCCCTGGGACTGCTCCAAGTATGAATATATATTAGTCAGAATTCTCAGAATATATTGTATGAATCCAAATCATGATTTTTATTTAATACAGGGAATCAGTCTTACACAACTGTTGGAGGGTCTAGAGGAGCAGAGATCATGGAAGCCATTGTCAACAATCAAAGCCTGTAGCACAGAAACTGAGGAGACCACAGTAGATCATTCTAGTGATGCTGAGTGGACAGCTGACAACTCCACACACTTGCTTTTGATAGACACATGAGCATGTGAGATACATTACTGTTCTCCAGTATTATTAGGGGTGATGGTTGTTAACTGTCACTTCATTCTGATAATAGGAGTGCATCAGGAAATGGTGCAAATTGTGGCAACTTGGAGGACTCACTGCTCTGTTCTGAGTAATTATTTCTAAATGGAAATGTGGTTTCAGTTTTGCTAGATTTTCTGAAATTTCAGAAGATCCACACTTCAGTAGCAGATAAAGCACTCGTTCCATATAATAGGTAACCAACAGGTTTTCAAGAAGTATTAACTGATTGCTATAAAACCACTTTTGCTAAGTCAATTCTAGTGCCAGATTCTCCTCCTATAAGCCAGTCTCAATCCCTCTTTTCTCCCGTCTCTAGCAAAGATTCCACAGTCCAGTTTATAAGAATAGTGAGTGTCTTAAGATGATATGCAGCCTAAAAATGAATAATACATTCCATTTCTTTTTTAGTTAATTCTATACTCGTCTATTTTGCATGACTATTTAAGGCAGTTTCTTCTCTCCATGAAAATGTACCTAATAAATTTATATAATCCCTTCAAAGTCGGAATGGATTTGGAAATTGTTAATAAAATTTATAAACAAACAGAATAGCTAAATTTTTACTAGAAACTTATATTTTTTATTAAACAAGCTTCTGTAGTTAAAGTAAAAGTTAATATTCACCAAGTTTTTAAAGGAAAGATAAGAAAGAAAGATATTACGCTAAGAAAAATAGGTAAAGATAATGCCATGACACAAGGAAATGTGAACTGAGACTGAAGATTGGCAGCAAGGACAAGTTTTTTCCTGGGCAATTAAAATTTAGTAAAATAGATGTAAATATCTTCCCTCATCTTTTCCCCTACTCCCTTCCACTGCCACTTACTCAAGTCAAATAAGCCAAAATTAATTGTTCCTAATGGAAAATACTCTGGAGATGCTGAAAACTGGAAAAAAAAAAACAGAAAAAAACTTCAAATTATTAGACACAAATTATTGGTTATACCTGGTAACATCTTCAAATCAGTCTCTTGGAAGATAGAGGATGGGTTAGAGAACAACATTTTGGGTTGACACAGTTGAGATTTAAATATATCTGGTCTCAAGGAGAAAAGCTAGTGATATAAAAGTCAGGAGGTCAAAATGACAGCTAGATGAGCTGAGGAATTAGTTTTCTAGAACAAAGTCAAATGTGTAGGAAATAAGCTTGGAAAGTTGCCTTGCTGATTATCAGAAGGTCAAGTTTATAAGAGGAGATATCTAAGGAGGACAAGGTCCAGGAACTTAATATAACAAACAAAAAAGGAAAACAGACTTTAGAAGTCAGCTATGGAAAGTGAATCTCCATAAAGTGATTTGTTCATTTATTTTTTTACTCAATAAATGGTTATGAAGCGTTTATTGTGTTCCAGGAACTACTCTGTGCCTTAGTACAGTGAATACAGGAGATAACCTGATCATCAGGCCAGGTGGATTGCCCTCTAGCAATTTTTCTATTT
This sequence comes from Avahi laniger, assembly GCA_963575035.1. Lineage (NCBI taxonomy): Eukaryota > Metazoa > Chordata > Mammalia > Primates > Indriidae > Avahi > Avahi laniger. Next base: position 20,661 of record CAUYSK010119773.1, read on the forward strand.
CCTTCTGTCCATGGGATGCTCTGGATCCAAAGCCAGGTGTTAAGAAAAAATGCGACCAACTAGAATATAGAGTTTTCATTTCTAAAATGTAGCAATAAAAGAAGGAAATATGAATATTTTCATATATCGCTTCCCCCAATGGATACCCAATTTTGAAATATATACAATAACGTGTAAAGAACTAGCACAAAATTTGGCTTATAGTAGGTAGACAATGTATGTGAATACACTCCCATTCCATTCTGTTTCCTAGTTTTATACATCAGTAGAAAAGTAGGATCAGTATGCAAAAATAGCCTTTGGTTCTTCTTTACTAAAATGTTCATATTTTCTAAATCAGGAAATCATTTGCAGTGTGGATTCAAAACTTGCAGAGGAGTCCTTAATGCTGTTTAAAAAGACTCCATTTCTCTTCCAGTTCTGTTTAATTTGGTAACTTAACTTTGGATGTCATTCTGGCTTTAAAACCACCTGTCACATGTTTCTTTTAAATAAATTAAATAGCAACTTAATTTCTATCCAATAAATTACTTAATTAAACATATTCTTTCAGTGTATAAACTACTTTGAGGGAAAACTGAGTAACTTCGGAGAAACACATATACATACATATATATGCAAACCACTTTGAAGTTATTAGGAAATCTAATGACTCAAAAAAATTAAAGAATTGTCTCAAATGTCAAACATCTGCACTGCAGAAACCTGGTATGAGCCATGTATATGACACCTAGACAAATGACAGAAAACCCAAAATATAATAATAATAATAATAATAAAGTGTTCTATAAATTACTAATGTTATTCCCTCTACTGGTATCACCATATTATTAGCTTACTTAGATAAATATGATTTTACACAGATGCCAATTTGGAAGCATATCGAGAAAATTTAGAAATTATTATAAATCTAATAAAACTGTGACTTGTATTAAATACTAAATTTATTTTAGACAGTTTCACATTATTTGGTAATTTAGCCCTACCCAAAGTGCAGATCTCTAAGGCAATTTAGCTACTATCATTAATTCTCTATGAATTAGCTGTGACTATCTACTTTGCTCAGGAAGGCCCTTATGCATCTAATTAGTGCTAATAGCAAATGCCTTTAAAATGTTCAAATTAAAACAAAAAATATGACAGCAGTTATTCTTATCAGGACAATGTGCACACTCTAAGGCATCTTATTAAGGGAGATAATATAGCAGTCAGTTAAAAGATGCCAAGGAGTCTATTCATTTAAATGTGTGATTATTTTTTCATTCCATTAATATATACCCATAAAAATCAGCATCTTCAAAAGTCCCATAAGCTTCTAAATAGGGAGGTAAATAGAAATGCTTTAAACTCTGAATTGAAAAGAAAGGAATAATAGGTGTGAAGGAGAGAGGTAGGAAGAGAGGGAAGATAGACAATTAATACCCCCCCAAAAGGCAGATAATCTGCTGTGGGGCCCTGAAAAGAGGTTGGTTTATTTATTTATTAATTTGTTCCAGAAACATTTTGGGGGTATCTGTTGTGTTTCAGTTATTGCACAAAACATTTGGAATACTTCAGTGTGAAGATACTGTTTCTGTTCTCAAGCACTCACAATTTAATGGGGAGACAGACCCAGACAGAGTGTGGTCATTCCTAAGATGTCTGTACATAGATGGCACGGGGGACCCTAGGGACAGTGCAGGTACATCTGCCTAGGGAATTCAGACAAAGCATTATGAGACAGGACATATGAGCTGTCTCTTGCAGGAAAAGTAGGCGTTTGCAAGTGGATAAAAAAAAAGTGTTGCTAGCAGAGGGACAGGCATATGCAAAGCATAGAAACAACATGCTGAGTTAAAGAATCTACAAGATGTTTGCTGTGACATGAGTGCATGCTCCACTTAAACAATGGTCAGTTTCTCCTTATTACTAGAAAAAAGTGGGGGTGTAGATGATTTGTTCCCTGAGAGTACAGTGCTCCAAACCTGTGATAGATTAAATCAAGTTTAAGTGAAATGAAATCCACTCAACCATCAAGTGTAAAAAAAGTAACTAATCTGGGTGATGGGCACACTTATGACATTGACTCAAATTGTACCAAAGCAATACATGTAACCAAAACATTTGTACTCCCATAATATTCTGTAATAAAAGTAAATGAATAAAGAAAGAAAGAAAATTCTAAATAAACAACCTGCATTCTAAAAAAAAAAAAAAACACAACTGTATTTCCATTAGTGGTACAGTGGGTTCAGTGAAAGTTGTTCAGAACCCAGAGCTCGGTGAGAAGCCTGATCATTTGGCAATGGAAGGAAACACTAGGTGGAGTCCTGTGGGTCCCCAGAGTGATTAGCAGGCAGTAATTCAACATCGTGGATAGGGAGTGTACAGCTGGCTCTTGCTCATGGGCAACAGAACAAGAGCAGGGTCTGAGCTCAGGATTGTAGTGTCAGGTGTCTGAAGTGATGGTCTATGGTTCCCCAACTGGTTAAAACAAAAAAAATTCAAGTTAGGTTGACTCATATAAAATTGCCAATATATGACCTTTTCAGTCTATAAAAATGGCAATTTCACATGGTTTAATCTAATATTTGCTGAGTGCTTACCCAGAACTTGTCAGTCTCCTAAAGACTTTACATACGTTACATAATCAAAACTTACAAGCATCCTGTGAGATAAAGTCAGGTACTTCAATCTGCAGAGAGGAAATCAAAGATCAAAGTAGTCAAGCGGCATACCCCAAGAGAGAAAACTACTAAGAAATTGCATAGCAACCTCTCTGGTTCCAAAGCCAGAGAATTTTCTAATTTACCAGGGTCTTTATTTGTACATTGAGAGGTTAAAGTAGAAAACAAACACCCCGAAATCAGACAACAAACAGATGTCATGCATCAGGAGAGCTAGTGAATCAAGACCCAAACCCCAAGTCCATAAGATTTGCATTCCTGTTATTCTCTCTGCTTCTGAACTCTACCATCTACCTGTCCTATCTCCCCCTCACTCTCTCTTTCATCCATCTTTGTTCCTTCACTCTTTCCCTGCCTTTATCTTCCTTTTTCTGGAATCATGAAGAAGTAGTAGGTACATACATGTTGGTGCAACACAGGTAAAACTATGTAGCAATTAACAATCATTATATATAATTTATATTGAAGATATGGAAGAGCATTCAGGATTTATAAACGAAAAATAAAAATTTGCAAAGAAGTACAAGTAGTTGATCAAAATATCTGTCATGTATTTATCTAGTTAGTTATTTTGCCAGGGGAAAAAATGTCTAGAATAATATTCTAATAGTCGTCACTGAGAATAAAGATGCTTGTGCTCATCTGATTATTTTTTCTTAGTTTTCTGCTGTTACCCTGATTAATAATACAATAAAAATGTAATACTGATATTTTCAAGTAATCTAATTTTATATCCCCATTTCTGAAAGCAACATCTCCTCAGAAATACAGTTGACTCCAAAGGAGGCATTTTCAAAATCTTCATTAGCAACTTCATCCCAGACAATGTTCCCTATTTTACAGGTCTATGCTCCTTTATTAAATAATAACATTTTAAGATGTTTCAATTCTTTATCTCAAAAACAAAACCAACAATAACAGCCAGGTTTCTTTTTTTTTAGTTGCCAAAAAAAATCTCTTCTAGTATTTTTAAAACTGCTGTATTTTCTTTTTTCCTCTCCTTTTCTTTCCTCATCAACCAAAATATTTTTCTTTGTATCATTCATTTGGATCCTTGGCCTTTTCTGAAAGGAGAGAAGAGCCTGGACATGGTTTATAACCCCGGTTAGTGCAGTAATTTCTTGAGTAGGACCATTAGCCCTGCCCTTTCAGGTGCCACTATCTTCTTTAACAAGCTGTAGATTTCCCAAAGAAAGTCGAGATAGAAATCAAAATGCATTTAAGAAAATGAGGAAATCAGAAGAAAACAAACTAGAAAGAAAAGGAAACCTAGGACAGCATTAAAGTGGAAAGGAAAATAAAATTCTTAGACTAATAGACCTATCAGAGACCTTGAGAGATCACAGATCCAAGGATGTCTTTTGGGTAGAAATATATCCTGCAGTAGCCACTCCTGCAATCTGCCTTGGCTCAAATATATTGTTGCTGTAATGTCCTGTTCTATCCTTGACCTTAGCATGAACAATTTTTCCTAGCCCTATTCCGTCAATAACTAATAATATAATTTTGTGAACTGGGTGATTTGTATTCACCAAGGAGAAAAATCTCTTTGTCCCTTTAATGCTCAGAAGACAGAATGTGGAGGAATCTGATTATTCCATCCCACTGTCAACCCTGGAGGAAGTTTTCCTTCATAGGTTTACATTCATCTGACCATCTACTGTTAGGTTGATGAATCAAACTGCTAAGTTTTATCTTGATCCCTTCTTTCACAGCAGAGAAGTCTCATTCTTCAGCAACAGCACAGGCAAGATTAGTGTACAGGTCTTCTGATCTTTGGTCATCTGTACTATTCACACACATCTTTGGGCTAATCCTGAAATCTTGCTGCAGTTCACTTCTTTCCTGAATGAAATAGTGTGTGAGGCTCATGGTTTGATCTTCCATTTCTTACTAGAAAAACTGCTCTGTTTTCTGAAGTAAAAAGTAATCTTAACTTGAGATAAGTTCATCTTACCTATAAGACATTATCCTACCACAGGCATTTCATGATGGCATCATAAATATAAAATAAAGATTTTAGTAACTTAAAGATACTCTACAAGCTAAAACCCTATAAAATATAAAACAGTTTTAAATTTAGACTCACAGATTTTATGCAATTTGAAGTTATTTTATTTCATAATTTCAGCGGGTTCAATGTGCTCTGTAAGAATAGATCATGTGATTATTTGTCCACCATCTCTCTATTTATCTATATAACCTATACCTCACCTCACTTTAAAAAGAGCATTTATGACACCCAACTAGCTAATGTAATTATCTCATTCAGGCAAACATTTCAGTTCAACATAATACATATCATCCACCTTAAAAATTCCACAAAATACACTATACAAGATAATTCAAGGGAAATGCATGAAGGTACAGCTGTATTTCTACCTTGGGGCTTTTTAATATCTTCTAAATAATAAGCATGAATTGCTTAAATCCCTCAACAGAAATACAACCTTATAATGGTACACTTGTAATGCATTATCCTTCATGCATTTCTCATCATCATGTAATTAGGATAGTTTCCATTCATATCAATCATACACTTTTATAATTAATTTATTGAATCAGAAAAATTTTCATGTCCCACCACACTTATAAATCACAGGCTATTAGAGGAATTTATATGGAAAGGGGGAGGGGGTCCAAGTATGTTTATTCCATCCAACTTCGTCTTCAGAGAGTTTGGAATGCTTTTTTCTTTTAAATAGTTCCAGCATATGTTATAGAATTTCCTTTAAGGCTCGGGTTGAGGAAAGGTGCCCATTGGGTACTGATACACAAGACTGTCTCAGGGTGCTTAAATCCCTACAACCCCAAACCCCAGTTAACTTTCCAGAAGAACACTTAATCACAAGAACACTTAATTTCCTCTGGAATATCTCTGGACCTTTTCCCACTCAAATCCTTTAACTTTGTCTTAGTTTCTCTTGTTTGTGTTTTATACCATTAACAGTTCATAATGGTAGTAATAAAATAATAGTATATGCTACATGTCAGGTACTATATGATTTTCAAAAATTTTGTGATTATTCCACACTGAGATACAAGTAAACAAGAACAAATACCAAGTTCACTCACTGGCCCTTAGGATAATGATAACGAAAGTATAATAGCAACCTAATTCAGGTAAATAGAAGTGGAAAACAA
>CAUYSK010119779.1:0-20103 GCA_963575035.1 Avahi laniger
TGTGCACCACCCAAATGATGGACATATTTGAAACTCGGACTTAGGGAGGGAGGTGGGGGCAAGGGCAACATATGTAACAGAAACATCTGTACCCCCATAATATGCTGAAATAAATTTAAAAAATTAAAAAAAAAAATTAAAAAAAAAAATGTATTCCTCCTGCCTAATTGAAATTTTACACCCTTTGACAAATATCTTTCCATTTCCCCTTATTCCTCCACCCTCAACCCTTGGTAATCACCTTTGTACTTTCTGCTTCTATCAGTCTTACTTTTATAGTTTCTATATATAAGTAGAATCGTGCAGTATTTGTCTTTCTGTGCCTGGCTCATTTCACTTAGCTTAATGTCCTCCAGGTTCATCCATGTTGTTGCAAATGACAGAATTTCTTCCTGCTTAAGGCTGAATAGTATTTCACTGTGCATATATCTACATTTTCTTTATTCATCCATTGATGGACACATTTTGTTAATACTGTGGATATTTAACATATATTAAAAATAAGCCTTATTAATTTTATCATTATAAATATATATATTAATTTTTTCACTACAATTAATTGATAGTTTTGTTTAATTTAGATTTTATTTGTATTTTAATGTGGAGAGTTATGTCTTTAAGTCTCTGGAAACCGTTGTATATTAATATTAATACAATAGGAAACCATGTGTGAAAGTTTTCTGAAATCCCTATATGACCATTCGTTGTGTAAGTTAAAGGCCTGTGCCAAAACCAGTGTTTGAAAAGTCACATTTTCCAAAGAGAGTTTTAAAAGTCATGACTAAACTACAAGTCTGGAAATCAGCCCACCCCACAAATAAGGAGGAGTGGTGACAATGATAAATGATGCTAGATTGCTTCATTTCTCTGCTACTTTCTGAAGCCCTCTTCTCAATCTACACACTCTCCCAGGGTAATCCCATCCCATCCAATGGCTTCAGTTGTTCTCTATTTGCTGAGTACTCATCTCACTGTCTATTAGACATCTCGACTTAAATGACCCTGGGGACTCCTTATGCTCAACTTGACCAAAATCAAAAGCAGCATCTCGCAGCGTCCTACTCTCAGATTTTCTCTTTCTCCTATTACCCCTTATTTCTCAATGAATGGCACCTACATGAAGCCAACCTGTTGACCAGAACCAGAAACCTAGGAATTATTCTGTCATCCTTTGTCTCTTTTACTACCTCCATCAATTCTTTGGACCAAATCCTTGTGATTTCTACTTCTTACATTTCTCTTGAACATATCTCCTCATCTCTATACCAACTGCTCTGGTCCGAAAACATCATTAGCTCTCAGCTGGACCCCTAGAATAGCTTACTAACTGATCTACTTTGTTTGCCTCCACTTTTGGTCCCCTACAATCCTTTTAATGCAGTACAATCAGAACAATATTTCTAAAAAATAAATATGCTAACACAATCATATCTTTCCTCTGCTTAAAATATTTTAATTTGTTTCCAATAACTACCCCTACCCCTACCCTTTGCAGTCTATGTGCCGATCATTCATAATTATTTGCAGTTCATTGAAGGTGGCACACTCTCTCTTGCCTCTGTGCATTTGCACATGCTCTTTCTACTTTCTTGAATGCACTTTTCTGCCTGGATATCTCCTACATCAAGCCTCTTAGGCATTGCCTGCTCCAAAAGCCTTTCCTGTTACTCCCAGTCTAGGCTGAGTGCCAAGTTAAGGTACATTCTATATACCTCTATTACATTGCCTAGCATTGACATTGTCTAGTTTTACATGTCTCATTAATAGACTGGTGGGCTCTTTGAGAGCAGAAAGTGTGTCTTAATCATCTCAGTGTTTCTTAATTTTGTTTTTATAAGTCTTTGATTTTGTGTGTTTTAGAATAACGTATCTGCTCTTCTCAGCAAGGCTTCAGTTCCAGGTTTTCTTTCCATCTTTCACCTTATGATTCCCCTTCTATGGCAACACAAAATCAGTTAAAAACTGCCATCCTCTGAAACAAGTTGCTCAGAACTCAGAATACAGAATTTGTTTCCTTCCTTGGAATGAGGAAGACAAAATGTCTTCAGGTTATGAGAACAAACCCAAAATAATATCTCAATAAAAGATCCTGTAGAAAGATGCTACCTAAAGAAATAAACCCATACTACTAGAAAAGGCCTTGTAATGTTGTCAATTGTGTCTTCTTTCTTTGAAGCAGGTCAAAACTCTTTATTGTTTTCTCTAAATTAAAAAACAGATTTGGTAGTAATTTAAATAAATTGTGCATTCTGAATTCAGATCAAAATTGAATAATTACAACAAATAAAGATTTGTTATATTAAAATGATAAGAATCTAAATGAAAAGTTTATGTAAGCTATATAGGTCTGAATTTGAAACACCTCCTAGCATAAAAATTTTGTATTAGAAAATCATAGAACTCATAATGCACAATTCATTTAAATAAGAAGATCCCTTTTTCAGATATGGACCATTTTAGCACTGGTATGGTGGCAAAAATATTACTATGTACAATTATAATTTGTAAAAATACAGGATTCTAACTCCTACATATTTTATCAGCTAGAAAATGTTTACCAACTCTGCTTCCTGTATCTTCCATGTAGTTTAGATTGGTAGGATTTCTGGAGAAGATAGCCTCTTAAAATCGATCATCAGTAAAAGTACTTCTAAATTCCAACTGAAGCTTTAGGCATGGACCCAAGTTAAAGTGGGTCAATGAGTCATGGGCAGGATGTTACAAATGCTACTTGCATTCTGCATTAACATGCTTACGGTTAGATATATGCCTACTGAAATGGGGCTTTTGGATTCTGGACAATCTCAATCTGAGAGCAGGGGAGAGGTCAGAGGAAATATCTAGCAAATGAAGTTAATAAGAAGAGTACGACAAGCAAGCAACCTTCTCTTTAGAAAATGCATATGTGTTTTTTTAATAAATATTTAACTTTTATTAATTAGATTTTATGATTTACTAAGTCTAATAATTAGCCAATAGCTAACACACAGTACATACCCTGGAATAGGCATTAGGTGCTTTGTATACACTGATTCAACCAGGGAAGCAGGCACTATTAATATCCATCTTTACAGATGAGGAAAATGGACACAGAGAAGTTAAGTAACTTGCCCAATATCACACATTAGATGGCAAAACCACGATTTGAATTCAAAAAATCTAGCGCCAGGCCAGGGCAATTAAAATATGTGGAATTTTAGTTATTTGGATTTTGTAAAAGCAACAAATAAATCTAAATGCATAGTAGCCACACTTCCTGTCCTTTTCCCTGTCACCCTTGCAATGACTTCTTCATCTGATGGTAGTTCAAGGAGTTAAGCTAAAAAGGGAAAACAGTAGCCAAATGTTTGCTTTTGATGTGGATCTCTCACTTATTTAAAGTACAGCATACTGGATAATTTTAGGTGTACAATTTCTGTATAATTTTTTACCCAACAATTTTAGAGTAGAAATGCCATGATAAGCCATCTATAACCTCACCATGGCAGAGTTTTCTTATTTGACCTCCATTAAGAGAAAGTAACATATTTCATATTTGGAATCTTCTAGTTTAATAATGTAGGCTGCTGAGAAAGAGGTTTATAAGCACAGTTTTCACTTGCACAGAGAAGCACAGAGTACACTACACCATCAGATAAATGAATGCCTAGTCTAGTATTTCAGCAAAATTAAATGAGTCTCATCTTAAGTGGGCCATCTTGCCCATGAAAACTGGGCCCTAATCAATCAGGCCCAAGTTGTTTGCTAAGGAGTCTGGATAATATCCAGGAAGTGAGAGATAGATCACATTCTTCCTCACCTAATGCAAGAGATTTGACTCTGTTCAATGCTTAAAAGATACTAGGAAGTGAACAAAATAATAAAATTTTAGCTAAGTGACACTACTCAAGCTTAATTGGTGGTGGAAAAATGAACATATGAAAATCATATTTTCCAGATGCCTCTAAACTTTAATCAGATATAATGTGGCAATAGAATGCAACCATTGATGCCAGTGTATCCTTGAAAGTGCATAATCTCAGTATGCAACTCAAATTGTTTATTCTGTCTGATTTAATTATATAGCCTGGTTGACAGATCTCAGTGCATACAGTCCATTCTAATGCCTTGTGAGGAGAATACCTGAGTCCAGGTACCTAAATGCTGCCAGAACAATGATAAATGGCTAAATCATCTTCTTTTGACATGTATAGCAGCACTGATTCAACAGTGTGAAGTGCAGTTTAGCAGAGGAAACAGTGAGTGTTAATGATATACTGTAAATATGTGCTGGAAAAAAATGCTGAGGACAGGTGCAAACAATTTTCTGTGTGGAAAATCAAATATAGCTGTAATGATATGTGACAGAGCAGCAGATGTTTCCCAGACCAAGTACCACTTCCATCACTAATGTTTTCCTTATTTTTTTAAAGTCACTTTCATTGACCCACGAAGAAAAACACATTGCTTTGTTTGGGGTTTAATAAAAACAGAGGTAATTAAAATATAACACAAAAATGACATTTTATTGAAATATGTTTTACTTCTGTACGATTTGCTAGCAAAGTTAAAACTGCTTCATTCTTTGATTAGGTCCAAATGTTAATGTCATTGTATTCTTGCTTGATAGGGCTGTGAGCTTTCCTGTTTATGACCAGGTGATGAAAAAGGTAATATTACATTTATACTAAAATTTTTCCAACTATGAAATACATATTTTAAGTTTTTTTCCAAAAATATTCATTTATTTATATTTGAAAAGAACTGAAATTATTATGAGAATGAATGCTATTGAATTTCATATATTTTTTTATTTTTGGAAACATGTAAAGAATCTGAGCTCATGGACATAAATATCCTTGTTTATAGAACTTTGTATCTATAAGAAGGGAGGGAGAACTAAGAGAAATGGAGGGAAGCAGGAGGTCATATAAATGAATAATTGCAAAGATGTGGAATTGGTGGAGAAGGGACACTAGTACTATAAACAGCAAGTTACCACCAACAGAAGCTTTTATGGATGGATGGGGGAAGCCTTTCTAGGTTCCTGGGATTAAGGAGGAGTCATGCTATTTTTAAAAGGAAGAATATAGGAAGAAAGAAATTACAACTTGGTTCCTTCTCCTCTTCCAGAATTAGGGTACTGTCAGTAAGGCACTGTGAAGTAATTTAAGGAAGTCAGAATATAGATGAGGATGTGCCATAATCCAGAAAGATATACATGAGTTCTGAAATGGCTGGGGGAGACAAAACCACTAAAGCTTTAAGAAAAGTGAGAGAGACTGGAGCACTAGCAACAGCATAGAATAGTGGGGAAGCTGAAACACGTGTGTTCCTTAACATTTTAGTTATTGAGGGTAGAGTTTTAATTAAAGTCGGGAATTTTAATCTTTCATATATCATCTATAGACATTAATCGCTATAGCTTATTTTTGTTAAAATTCTATTTTATAAATTTGTCTTAAGATCTAAGAAAGGAAGATTCAGTATGTCCTTTTCAAATGGAAGCTATTCCTAGAACTGCTGAAAGGATGTGTGTGTGTGTGTGTGTGTGTGTGTGTGTGTGTGTGTGTGTGTGGGTGTCTCCAGGAGCAGGGAACCGGTGGTATGAGTGAAGCAGAAGGAAATGCTACTCAAAGGCAAGATATGTTATGACAATTTCAGTTTCAAGTGAAGAATAACCCAACTCAGACTAGTTTAAACGATAAGGAAATCTATTATATTATTTTGTGTAACTGGTAAGTTCAGAGCTTCAAGTACGACTGGATCCACACCCTCAAAGAATGTCTCTTTCTTTATTTCCTTGACTCTGATTTCCTCTGTGTGTGCTCTGTCCTCTGGAAAATCTCCTCCCCATAGTAGTGGCAGGTCTAGGCTTACATTATCTTTATATTTCTCAATTACAGAGATAGGATTGCTAGGACTCTATTAAGAGTCCTAGCAATTTTCCTCATTGGCTTAGGTCACTTGTTTATTTCTGGTCTAAACATTTTGGCCAAGAGCAGATACTCCCATTGGAAAAGCCTAATTCATCTTATCACTCCTGTGGTCAGAGGAGTCAACCTGACAATAAAGGTTCTATTACAGGAGGTGGGATAAGGTAGGAGAAAAGTATATTAAACATAAAAAACTATAGCTAAAACAATAAACTATTGGTATATTTTCAAAATATAGTGTAAGAAGGGCACATATGAGTGTAATAAAATAGTGTAAGAAGGGCACATATGAGTGTAATAAAAACCAAAGTTAATAACTTCAATGTCAATTATCTGGATATTCTATATAAAAAGAAGTTGGAATATTTGCCCTTTTTTTCAGGTAACAGCCTTCATTCTTATATTAGTAGTAGTGTTTCCCCAGTGCAGTCTTTCAATCGATTGCATCAGAATTATTTGAGAATGCTTGTTTAAAAATGCTGTTTCCTGAGCTCTACCCTAAACCCATTGAATCAGAATCTGGGGTTTTGATTAGGAATCTCCATTTTAGTAGGCACTCTAGGTGATTCTTATGCAGACTAAATTTCCAGAACCATGGCCATTTGTTATTTAGACACACTGAATTGTAATACTGGGAGAAGTCATTGTGTTTGTGTTTGTAATTAAGGATATAAACCCAGTTAATCCTACTGTTGGTGTTCAACAAATATTTGATGTATTGAACAATCATACCTTACTAGTTCACACTAATTAGGTAGAAGCCCCAAGACCTATTAAAAATTCAAAGCTACAAGTTATTTTTTTTAAATGTAGGAACTTCTAGTTATGGTATAGTGCAGAGGACATAAAAAAATACTCTGCTTCAAAATAACTATAAAATGGAACAATTGTTTCTTGAAAAACTGACCATAATTTTAGGGCTCTGGCAATGAATAGAGGCAAACAAAAAATAGAAAAGTATTTACTCATGAATAATTGAATTTCAGGAAAAAACAATGAAAGTCTGTGGCATTCTTGTCTGAGTCTGCTCCCATCCCACCACCACATTAATAGGTATGGCAGTTCTATCACAGTAGAGCTAGCAATGGAAATCAACAGCATCACTGGCAGCAGGGGCTAACTTGATCTGGAGTGAAAGAACTGGATTTTATGATTTAAAACTATATGTCATTGTCAGTAAAAGTAACGAACTTGGTAGAAAATAAGCAGGGAAAGCCAGCAGCAATGCTAGTCTGAGGGTGCAGCCCTGGTTGATGTCTATGGTAGACCAACCAATTAGCTGGAATTTAACAGGGAAGTTCTGGATATGAGAGAACCACACAGGAGCTATTCTTGGCTATCTAGACAGCTGTGTGAATGCACAGAGAAGATCTGAAAGGACCTGGTGAGAATTAAAAGCTGAGGGGTATTTGACAATGGCCTAAATTTGTATATACACACAAAACCACACGCAAATCATCAGAAGTGGATGGATGTCTGCTATAGTTTGGATGTTTGTCACCCCAAATCTTTTGTTGAATTTCATCCCCAGAATTGGAGGTGGACTTAATGGGAGGTGCTTGGGTCATGGGGGTGGATCACTCAGGAGTAGATTAATGCCCTGTCTGGGGTGGGAATGAGTGAGTTTTCACTATTAGTTCCCAAGAGAGCTGGCTATTAAAAACAGCCTGGCACCTCCTTCCTCTCTCTCTCTCTTGTTTCCTCTCTCACCATGTGATCTCTGCACATGCTAGCTCCTGTTTGCCTTCTGCATCAGTGGAAGCAGCCTGATGCTTTCACTAGATGTCCAGTCATCCAGCCAGCAGCATCATGAGACAAATAAAACTTTTTCTTTATAAATTACCCAGCCTCAGGTATTCCTTTATAGAACACTAAACAGACTAAGACAATGTCTTAGTGACTCAAGTTCTTTGAGCCCAAATTGTGATCAGTCATTTGCTGACCATTACATTGTATAAACACAAGGGTGACCCCTGGGAAGCTAGAGTAAAAAGCAAAAATGAGAATTAAAAAAAATAAACAGAGCCATCAGAGGCCACAAAACATAGGGGAGACAGATCCCACAGATCAAGTCCAGGAAAGTTACTAATAAATGAAGAAAAACCAGCAACAACAATTACCTTGAGGAAAAAAAATTCAGATCTCCTAAAATATATTATATAAAATGTCCAGTTTTCAAAAAGTAAAATTATAGGACATAAAAAGGAACAGGAAAGAGTGACCCAACATCTGACAAAAGACTAGTCAATAGAAACTGCCTGAGTGGGCCCAGATGTTGGATTTAGCAAACAAAGACTTCAAAGAAGCTGTTATAAACATGTTCAAAGAATTAAAGGAAACATTGTTTAAAGAATTAAGGGAAAATATGATGACAATAACACAATAAATAGCAACTCTCAAAAAAGAAATAGAAACTTTAAAAAAGAGCCACATGGAAATTCTACAATTAAAAGTACAGTAACAGAAAAGAAAAATTCACTATATTTACTCAACAGCATATTTTAAATGACAGAATAAAGAGTCACTGAACTTGAAGATACATTAATAGAAATCATGCATTCTAAACAACAGAGAGAAAAAAAGACTGAAGAACAATGATCAGAGCCTCAGCAACCTATAGGACAACATTATGCATATTAGCATACATACACTAGGTATCAAAGAAGGGGAGGCAAGAGAGAAAGGAGGAGAACAAATATTTGAAGAAGTAAAGGTCAAAAATTTTTCACATTTGGTGGAAAACATTAATCTACATATCAATGAAAGTGAAGTAATGCCAAATAGGATAAACACAAAGAGATCCACATCTAGCCACATCATACTCAAATTTGTAGCAGCCAAAACCAGAGAAAATCTTGGAATGAATAAGAGATAAATGACTCCTCATGTGCAGTGGACTACAGTATGATTATTCTACCGCTAATATCATACTTACTTGTGAAAGACTGAATGTTTCCCCTTAAAATTAGTAACAAGACAAGGATGTAAGTTCTTACCACTTTTATTCAATATTTACTGGAGATTCTAGTCAGTACAATAAGGCTGGACAACAAAGAAAAAGGCATCCAAATTTTAAAAGAAGCACAACTATCTCTATTTACAGATGACTTGACCTTCAGTGTAGTCTATCAAAAAAATAAAAAAAAAACCCTATTGGAACTCATAAGCAAATGCAGAAAGGTCTCAAGATACATGACACACAATCTAATTGTGTTTCTATATATGAGTAATGAGCAATCCAAAAATGAAATTAAGAATACAATTCTATCATTATAACATCAAAAAGAATAAAATGATTAGAAATAACTTTTTTAAAAGAAGCATATAACTTATCCATTGACAACCAAAAACATTGCTGAGAAAACTTAAAGAAGATTCAAATAATTAGAGAGACATTCCATGTTCTGTTCATGAATTAGAAGGCTCAAAATTATTAAAATAACAACTCTTCCCATATTGATCAATATGTTCAACACAATTCCCATCAAAATCCCAGCAGGCTTTTGAAAAAGAAGTTGACAACCCAATTCAAAAATTTATGTGAAAATACAAATGACCTAGAGCTAGAATAGCCAAACAATTTTGGAAAGAGGAAAAGAGTTGGAGGGCTTTGCTATCCAATGTCAAAACTTACTATAAACTTACAGTAATGCAAGGTGTGGTGGCTTACATTTGTAATCCTAGTACTTTGGGGGGCCAAGGTAGGAGGATTGCTTGAGGCCAGGAGTTTTAGACAAGTGGCAATGCAGTGAGACTCTACCTCTACAAAAATTAAGAAAAATTAGCCAGATGTGGTGGTGCACACCTGTGGTCCCAACTACTCAAGAGGCTGAGGTTGAAGGATCATTTGAGTCCAGCAGTTTGAGGTTGCAGTGAGTTCTGATGATGCCACTGCACTTCATCCTGGATGACAGAGCAAGACCCTGTCTCACAAAGAAAAACTCTACAGTCATAAAGACAGTATAGCACTGATGTAAGGATACATACATAAATCAGTGGAACAAAATAGAATCCACAGATAAACCCTTAATTTTAAGTCCATTTTTTTTTACAAAGGTTGAAAAGCAATCAACTGGAGAAGGATAGGCTTTTTGGCAAATGAGGCTGGATATCAACATGCAAAAAAGAAAAAATGAATTTATAACCTTATCTCACATCCTATACAAAAGTTAACTTAAAATGCATCATGGACCTAAATTTAATAGCTTAAATTATAAAACATTTGAAGAAAACACTGGGAAAAATTTTATAGTATATAAATTATATCTTAATAAGGCTGTTAAAAAAAGAAATTCAATTTTATGATTGTTTCAGTTATGATTAATGCATAAAAAATTACGCCAAAACTTAAGCTGTGCAGCTTATTATGCTCATGGATTATTTTTTTCTTGACATACAGCACACAGAGGAGTTGATCTGTTTCTGCTTCACAATGTCTGGAACATCAAGTGAAATACTATAAATCTGGAGGCTGGAATCATTGCAAGGCTTATCTACTCTTCCATCTGGTGGTTTGTGCTTACTGTCAGTCAATACCTTCACTAGGACTGTCAGCTTGAACACTCACATGTGATCTCTTCTTGTGATGTGGGAATCCTCACAACACTGTGTTTATCTGATGTTTTTCTCACGGTCAGACTGTGGTTATGGTTTTTGGGAGAATGACCACAGAGCGCAAGCACTATTTTCATCACATCACATCAAAAGTACATGCTATCAACATTGCTTACCACTTATTACTAATTATGTCAACCTCCATCATATGCCCAAGATAGTGTTTGCCATATTTATCCACTGTAAAGTTACTTTCCCCCTTCCAGCTTTTCATACTATACTCTTTGAAAGCAAGCTACTAAGCACAACCTAACCTACTTAAGGAGTGAAGAGTTATGCTTCATCTCCTTGAATACAGAGCATCTATGTAAATTATTTGAAATTATTATACAAGGGAGATTTATCTATTAACCATTTATTTATTTATTCAATCATTTATTTAATTCAGCATGGAGTCATAGACATTTATTTTATATTTTGGGTTATAATCCAGTACTACTTTATTTCATACCACTTTATTGTATTGTTCAAATTGTTTTAGCTTTCGCCATTGGTAGTTCCTTCAGGTGGCTCCTGCAACCCTTTGAAATACCCACTCCTCTCAATGTTGAAGGGGATGGGGGAGGGGAGAAAGAGAGAGAAAAGGAGAAAGAGTTTTAAGGATTCCCTTACTCTTTTCCTTACAAAATGCTCCAGGCTTATCTTGTATGTTCCCTACTACAGCTGAAGAATCGACCATTTCTTTAAGGAGCTTTGGTTCTTTTTATGAAGAATGGTATTAGAAACCAATTTCTGGGCACGAGGTGTGCTCGTTACTAATGGAGGTGTCATTGCTTCTAGGTCCTCTTAGCTGTCAGAGCAAGAAAATATATATACACATACTAATTCATGTGGATATATACACACACACACACACACACACACATATCTATAAATATTTCTACATGCATCCCTCTGTATTTATTAAGCTAAACATGAATTCATACCAAGACCTCCAACTCTAATCCAGCACTCCATTCTAGCCTTCTACCCTTGCTTGTTTGAAATCTTCCCCTTAAACAGTGAGAGATCTGGCTCCCACCATTCATCATCCATTTACTTATTTGTTCAATCCCATTATGCATGTACAGAAGTTTCAGAATTATCTGTTTGCTTTTTTAATATTTAGTTCCATTTTCAGTTCAGGAATGGGACTAAATACACAAATTCTAAGGTACAATGAAATAGATTCACTTAGGAATCAGTGTTTTTAAGTTCTTAATCTTTGTACTACATAGTGTTAGGATCAAAAATCAAAGACTGCTTAAGAGAAAAGAAGACACATAATTCTGTTAAATAATTAATTTTCCCTTTTCAAAAAAGATTTTTCTATTTTTTTAAATCATAACAAATATATACAACATAAAATTTACCATATTAACCATTTTTAGCTATATAATTCAGTGGCATTAAGTATATTCACAATATTGTGCAACCATCACCATTATTCATTTCTAGAACTTTTCATCATCCCTATCTGAAACTCTGTACCCATTAAACAATTGATCCACATTCTTCCATCCCCCTAACCTCTGATAACTTCTATTATAGTTTCTGTCTCTATGAATTTTCATATTCTAGGTACCTCCTATAAATGAAATCATACAATATTTGTCCTTTAGTATCTGGCTTATTTCACTTAGCATAATGTCATCAAGGTTCATCCCTGTTGAGAAATGTATCAGAATTTCATTTCATTTTAAGGCTGTATAATATTCCATTGTATGTATGTATCACCGTTTGTTTATCCATTCATCCATGGGTGAGCATATCGTTGTTTCCACCTTTTGTCTATTGTGAAAAATGAATATGAGTTTACAGGTGTCTGTTTAGGTCCCTGCTTTCAATCTTTGGATATACACATAGAAATGGAATTGATGGATTGTGTGGCAATTTTATGTTTAACTTTTTGAGGGACAATCAAACTTTTTTTTGCAGTGGCAAACCACAATTTTATATTCTCACCAGCAATGTATAAGGGTCACAATCTTCCCACACCCTCCACATTCTCACCAACACTCATAATTTGCTTTTTTAAAGAATAGCAGCTACCCTAAAGTGTATAAAGTGGTACATCTTTGTGATTTTTATTTGCATTTCATTAATGTTTAATGATGTTGAGCATATTTTTATGTGCTTACTGACCATTTGTGTATCTTCTTTGAAGATATATCTATGTAATTTCTTTGTCTGTTTCTGAATTGGGTTGTTTGTTTGTTGTTGACTTGTAAGAGTTCTTTACATATTCTGGATTTTAATCCCTTTTCAGATATATTACTTGCAAACACAGCTTCCATTTTGTGGTTATCCTTTTACACTCTTGATAGTGTACTTTCATGAACAAATTTTAAATTTTGATAAGTCTAATTTATCTGTTTTCTGTTGGTCCCTATGTCTTTGATGTCATACATAAGAAATCATTGACATATCCAATGTCATGAAGATTTTCCTTTGTGTTTTCTTTGATGAGTTTGATGGGTTTAGGTCTTACATTTAGGAACTTTTTCCTTTTAAAATAAATAAAAGAAAGAAAAATATCATGTTATTATATGTATAATATATATTTGTAAATATAATCTTTAGAAATTGGTCGATTGTATTACATTAATTTATCTATTGGTTTGTATGTTTGTACACTTAAATATTTGCTAAGTTTTCTATTTATTCATGTAATATTTTGCCTATTTCCATGAGTGACTGTATTACTACTCTTTTTATTTCCTAGCAGTGATCAAATACTGTTATAATGGGCCTATTAGTGCTCACTTCCATTATTTCCTAGGGAATTATTTTCACAGAATATTTTTTTTGCCTGGTATATTCCATTTCCCCCTCTTATCACTCCTGGGAATGAGCAAAATATAAGCCAGGCCTTGCCTACAGCACCCTTTTGTTAGTAAATTTACCACATGTGTATCAGAAAAAAAGTTGAATTACCAAAAAATGCACATAATAAACACTGTCAGTAAATGGTATATTAAAGCTGAAGTTTTATATGCCATTTTTCGAAGGTTCTTCATCTCCCTCAAAGTGGTTAAAGATGAAGTGTATTTTCTATTTCTTACTCTGAAAACATTTTTAAAAATTTTATAAGTAACACAAACACATATTCAAATGACAAAATAGTATAGAAAACACCATAATGAAAATCAAAATCCTCTAGACAGGCCCCTCCTACTCTTACTTGTGTTCCCCAGAGGCCAATGATTTTGATCACTTTTGGTTTTTGCTCTTTAGCAGGTATTTCTATATCCCTAAATTGCTTGCTTATACCTTTACATAGTGTTTTGTTTATTGACTTTCCCTTATTCTTGAGGAAACTATAGGTCACTTTACCATACCAACATCTAACTTCCCAATGCAGTTTTATTATTAATACTATTGTTAATTTTAAATGAGACAAAAAGCTTAAAACTTTCTTCCCATGATTATCTTTATTTATTTATTTATTTTTTAATATTAGTGGGGTCCAAGTGTTTTGCTACATGGATAGCTTTTATAATGCCTAGGTCAGGGCTATTAGTGTGCCCATCACCTGTATAGTGTTCATTGTACCTGTTAGGTAGGTTTTTACCCTTCCCCTCATCCTCCCTCTCCCTTTCTTGATTTACAATAATTTTTACTTCTTTCTGTGACCATCAATTAGTTCCAAATTATTAGAGAGTGCATATGGTGTTTGTTTTTTCATTCTTGGGATACTTCACTTAGGATAATGGCCTCCAGTTCCATCCAAATTGCTGCAAAGAACATCAATTCATTTTTTATGACTGAGTAGTACTCCATGGTATACAAATATCATTTTTTGTTAATCTACTCATGAACTAATGGACACTTGGATTGATTCCACATCTTTGCAATTGTGAATTGTGCTGTGATAAACATTTGAGTGTATGTGTCTTTTTGATAAAATGACTTTTTTTCCTTTGAGTAGATACCCTGTAGTTGGATTGATGGATAGAATGGTAGGTCTACTTTTAGATCTTTGAGAAATCTCCATACTGTTTTCCATAGAGGTTGTATTAGTTTGCAGTCCCACCAACAGTGTATAAGCTTTCTTTTCTCTCTGTATCCATGCCAGAATCTATTGTTTTTGTACTTTTTATTAATAATAAAAAATCATTCTAACAGGGGTAATGCGATATCTCATTGTGGTTTTAATTTGCATTTCCCTGATGATTACTGATGTTGAACATTTTTTTATATGATTGTTGGCCATTTTTCTATCTTCTTTTGAAAAGCTTCTGTTCATGTCTTTTGCCCACTTTTTAATGGGGTTGTTTGTTTCTTGCTGATTTGTTTGAATTCTTTGCAGATTCTGGATATTAGTCCTTTATCTGATATATAGTTTGTGAATGTTTTCTCCCATTCTGTAGGTTGTCTATTTGCTATGTTGATTACTTCCTTTTCTTTGCAGAAGCTTTCTAATTTAACCAAGTCTCATTTATTCAAAAGACTTCAAAAAAGTTATGGAGTCTTTTGTCTTGCATGTATGCGGAAAGGGAGTGGGAATGACCCTTTTCTGGTTTGACAAAAAATCTTATACATATTTATACCTTTTAGGAATGTTGAGATCACAATTTAAATATTTTTAGTGGGGCAAAATATTATCAAGAAATACATTCAATAAGAAAAGTTTAATTGTTGGCAGTTTCCTATTTGTTTTGACCCTAGCCAAATTCTGCTAATGTTCCTTTAAATAGATTTCAAAAACTTTCTTAGTGGATTTGAATTTTGCTGGACACAGTCAATTTTCACATTTCTTTATTTCAAGTAACAGTACCCTACCATTTTAAGAGTTTAATATTGTCAAAGAATGGGACATATATAAGTAAAATCGACTTTACTATGTAAATAGTGTCATGCATCCCTCCAGGCCATAGTATAGCAGTACATTAATTAAGTACATGGGACCATGGAGTGAGACAGATCTGGCTTAGAGTCTGAGATCCACCACTTACCAGCAAGTTTTGTAGTTGATCTGTCCTTGGTTTCCTCAACTGGAAAATGAGTCTAAAAATGCCTATTTCATAGGGTTGTTTTGCTATTTAAATTAATTAATTTAGCCCAATTCCTGGCACACAAAAAATAGTCCATTTATTATCATTGCATAATAACATGTGGAAATGGTTAGGGTGCATAATTTATGTCCACCATGCCATTACCACCCCAATAGAATTATAATGTGCTTCCACTTACTATATTGGCAAAAGAAAAATTAGTTATTCAAACATCAAAGTACATTTAACTCAAACCAAACTCTAATCTTTATGACAGTGAGATAGAATATAGTTACCAACAAACCAGGACTGGTTCTCTTAAACAGAAGTCGTAAAACCTATAGAGCTAGGCAGGTGACATATTGAATAAAGAGCGTCTGGTGGGGGCTGTGACAGACAGGAGAGCATAGGCCCTGTCTAAAGTAGCAGCTTCTATCCAGCTGCTGCCACTTAAGGCAATATGTTTTCTTTCCATGTAGAGATGCGAGCGCACATTTGCTAGATCCTCTGACTTTGCAAGAGTAGCTAGACATCCAAAATGTAAAATGAAGTCTCCCAAGTCTTAACTGTTGGCAACTAATTCAGTTTTTAAAAAGCACAGAATACTGAGTGGGCCAAACCAAACACAGGTATGGGCTGGAGGCAGCTATGGGACTCCACTTTGCCACTTCTATAAAAAAAAAATACTCTTTATGTATCTCAGAATACAATTAGCTTCAATTTACAGAGTTCATGAAAGCATAAATTCTAAATCAATTGATTAAGCAACAAAAGAAATCAGTATCCTAGTTCAGCTAAAAACATAATCCCTTTTGTTTTCCATCTTATATTAAACCCATTTCATATCTGAGCATAACTTGTCTTTATGCAGTATTTTTTCTCAGTGCAGTTTGGTTCCGTTTTATCAAGAAATTTTATGTTACACTCCTCGTTGGCCCTTTTGCAAAATTAGTGATGATCTGATAATGTAATAATATTTAATCCTAAAATTTAATGGAAATCCCAATGTACTAACCTGCTTATTGATGGGGGTAAAAGGGTGGGAGGTGGGGTTGGGGAAGAAATAACTCAACTACATTTTTGTCTTAAACAGCTTTTGTATTAAGAAAAATCTGAAATGTCTATTTTTCAAATAAATTTGAATTTTGCAAGTAATATAAATAATGTTTTTAGTATGTATTATATATATAATTCTCACAATATTGCTTCAAGTATCATTTATTTTTTTAGGTAAGTATTTAATAATTTGAATTTCTCAAAAAATCAATTTCCACTTTTCTTAGTAGGAACAGAATGACAGAATATTATCCAAATCAAAAATCTGGAAATTTAATCATCAACACATTTAGTAATTTATGTCCATGTTTGACACATCACTACCTGGATGCCATACTCCTTTTTAAATATAATGTATTATGTTCTTCTGGTATTATTGTCCCTAATGGAGCAAGGACTTGTTTGTCCCATTGAATCTTCTTGGGAGCATTATTTGGCTTTTTGGCTGAGTTGAAAATTACTGCATTGTAAAGATGTGTTTTTCTTTATTTTAAAATACATTTTAAATTGGTGTTTTTAAATAAATAATAGTGCTTGCTAGCATATATTAATAATTCTAGACCTTGGAAGCAGTTTGTCATAGAACAAACTTGGAGAAGCAAGAAGGTGGCCACAACTCAAAACAAATACCATCACAGGTTTTGTGACTTGGCATAAGGCTTACATTACATAACAGATCACTGATATAATAGTAATTTTTATCACAATTCTTCTTTATATTAATGTATTATTAGTTATGTGACTGTTGATCCTTCTTTAATGAGCCAAATTTTGTGTCTCTGTCATTTGTAAACAGGATCAGTGTTCTTTGAAAGCATGCAAGAGTATTTTCAGCTCAGACTTTCCACTTTTTAAGATGGCCATTTCACAAAGTTCATTTCAGTGCATATGTCAAGATCTCAACTCTCGAGTTTGCCATTGAACTTCAACCCACAATATCTGAAAGTGCACCATGTCTATTAGGTTGATAGATTTTTCAACATCTACAAGTAATTCAATGTTTCTTTGAGCTGTCTTCCTCACCACTTTTAGACATTCAAGGTTACTAACCTAGCAAGGTATGAACATCAATTTCTCACTTTCTTTCTTTGTGATTTCTTACTTTATGATATTGATTCTACAAGCTGAACTCTTTTATCTTTTCTTTTAGGGTTCCCTTTTCAATAAAGATATTTTTCTTCATCGACCACTTCTATGTCTTCCTAGAAATTATATACTTTGAATATTTAGAAAAAGGAGTTTTCCCACCTCATGATGTTTCCTACTACTGGACAATTATCCTCTCTTTTTAACATTTGTGATGAAATTTTTAAACAAAGGACAATTTTCATTCCAGTACTGCTTGGGGATTATACCACATACAAACAACAGATACACATCTGCCTTAATGAAGCAAAGATGTGACGGTGGAAATTTACATATTTCTTTGTTTGCTCCAAATAAATAAGCCAATATAAAGGTTGCTCTCCCATTCCTAACCAACCAACAGCTGCTCCAGCAGTAGTTGGCACGAATTGGCATCTTCGCTGACATTTTTAGAGGCATAGCTAAAGGGTAAATGAACCTACAATTTAGCCTAGACTATTTCCACGACAGGTGTGCCTACAAAAGAAATTCACGATCATTTTAAAGGATTTGTGTAGGAAACACAACACAGCTGCTAAGACCTGTTAGTCCTGCATAAAGGCTCTTCTCTTTCTAAGACAGTTAATTTGATCATTTTTCAGGGTTATAATTTATATTGCATGAACTATAGTTTCTTTATGAAAGAGTTGAAATTAAAATAAAATTTAAAGAAGCTAGTGTTGCTACTACAAAATGGAAAAGCCCTTTCGTTGCGGTGAGGTGAATTACCATGCTATACCTTGACAAAGTATATGAAGGGAGCAATTCATGTATAAAGATAGTTTTAAAACATGAGGCTCTCTTGTGAAAGGAATATCATTTTCTTAATGTATAAGCAGGAAGGATTTTCAACGATGAGTATTTTTCTCAGAGTAATGTTGCATACAAACTGAAGATTGCCTCGTCTATTGAATTGTGTAATGAAAATCAATCAGATTAATGGTTGACAAACTTTGACATTCAAATAAAAATGTTGCCGGTATTTTCATAAAGATCTGTAGGCAAAACGAGATTCTATGACTTTAATTTATGCAACAGTAAATGTCTGCCAAAACATTGTACAAATGACTGTATAATGAGGCAATAATAACTGCAGGAATCAAGAGAAAGGAAGCAGAAGCCAAACTTCCCCACTTTTTGCAGGTTACAGAAATGCACTGACAAAACCAAGCAAGGTAAAAAGAAAAGTCTTTCTGATTTCTCATTACACCCATAGATTTTGTTTGAGGAGAAATTGTTCTAAATCATTTGCTATGATGCCTTGACTCTAGTGCCCCCATCTTTTCTTTTTCCCTAAAAAAGATTAAAATTCTCTTCATTATTTTAAAAACTTATTCTATTATTCTGTGTCTTAGATGAATTTATGTGTGATCTTTACAAACCAACGCTCAAGGCAACAAAAGAAAATATAAGAAGTCCCAATTAATAAAACTGTCAATGCTATTAGTCTCAGATATTGTCAGTTGCTTTAATATTGACAGTATGGACAATCTCAATATAGGCTTTATGGGTAGTCTGAATGAGATTGTTCCTATTTTATTCAGGTGCCACCTGGTAGTTAAGAGTGCTTGCAAAGGAGAGACTATAGAGATGTTACTGAATCTAAGCTGAGTGAGAAAGGATGAGTAGACATGGGGAGTGATGGATAGTGAAAAAATGCTAAGGTGCATAGAGTCAAGGCCTCAATAAGTTTGAAGAATTAATGGTGTGTGAGTAGTTAAGCAATTGAACTGGAAAGACAGGAATTGTGGATTAGAGTAGGATGTTTGAATTCAAAATTTTAGAGACAATGCAATAATTGTTGATGAGTAGAGTATAAGCGTGTGAGTGAGTGGTTGAGGTGTAAGAGAGGAAGTAGTCTTTAAGGAGAGAATACACCAGTACTGAGCAGTAAAACCTTTGTATATATTATCTAAATGAATGTTGTAGTCACCAATAATGCTACCAGGTTGAAGCAAAAGTAAATGCGGTTTTGTACTATGAATTTTAAATCATTATAACTAGGCTCAAATACATCTTTATTAATCAAAATAGGAACCATTACAATCAACACATTTTTGCCAATGAGAAATAAGTTTATTCCTGTGATGTAAAAATTCATGTTTTAGGATTTGATGAATGCTTGGAAAGTATTTTCTGCATCCTGCTGGTTGTGGAAATATTTTCCCTGCAAAAGGTTGTTGAATTTATGATAAGAACGCTTAACAAAATAGGCATAGATGGGGCTTACCTAAAAGTGACACAAGCCATATATGACAAATCCACAGCCAACGTCATACTGAATGGGGAAAAATTGAAAGCATTCCCACTTAGAACTGAAACCAGACAAGATTGCCCACTATATCCACTTCTATTCAGCATGGTGCTGGAAGTCCTGACCACAGCAATCAGGCAAGAGAGTGGGATTAAAGGCATAC
>CAUYSK010119780.1:0-28420 GCA_963575035.1 Avahi laniger
TCTCCCCTAATAGTCACAAGATGTCTTAGGTAATTACTCTTTTATCTATAGAAGCAGGAACACATAGCTCGTTACTAAGCCCAACTACGCCTTAAGGTGTGTATAGATAGTGTCTCTGAACTCAGCAGCTGTGGCCCATTCGATTGAGGAACAAAGAGATTAGTACTTCTTATTGGGAAGTAGCTCCCCATTAACTGAGGCGTTCTACTGAGAAAGGGGAGGGAAGGAACTCAACAGGATGTTTATAAGAATTGGATCCTTGGTCCTTTCTCCCAGGCTGACATTTTGCAATCTTCTTTTACAGCCAGGGGTGGATTTCAGGTCAAGCCACTCCGTGGCCTTTTAGGCATGAGGCCTCTCAGGCTTTAAGGTGGGAGTCTGCTTTGCTCTACTCCCAGATTGCTGGAATGTCCCCCAGCTGGGTAGTTAACTTCCACCCTTATCTCCGACTCCTGCTCACGCAGCAACCTTCACCTCCTCTCCTCCCACGGCCTCAGAAATGGGGTCCCTAAGCTTCAGTGGTCTTATCCCCATCATAAAGGCACTAAATTGATTTACAATTCTGACTTAATAGTCTGTCTCTTAGCTATAATTTCCCATAGATATTTTGAACAATGTTGCAAAGTTTCTGATGCCTTGAATGCATTTCTTCTCCTTATGCTTCAAAAAGTCATTGTTTTTCTTCTTAAAAATTACAAAATAAAATAGCTTCTTATGCATCTTTAAACACAACGGAATACAAAGGTCTAAGAAGAAGACATATTGAGGCTTGATATTTCTGTGACTTAGCGTAATATTAATGTATTGTCTTAAATTCTGCAACCAACCCCCCCAATGGAAAAAGCCTACAAGAAATTATCCGCAAAATTATGTTCATATAAAACTCTTACTGATCTCAATCTGGAATCTATTTGCCACTTTATTCTAACATTTTTTTCAACAAGTACATATTCATTTATATATTTACTTGTTTATTTATCATGTTATTGAGAGCCTGCAATGTGCTATAAAACCCTCCCTTTTTGTTTATTGAGGTATAAATTATGTACGGTAAAATTCACCCTTTTAAGATGTGTAGTTCTATGAGGTTTGACAAATATGTAAAGTCATGTAACCACCATTGTAATTAAAATATAGAGTGGCTCACGTCTGTAATCCTAGCACTCATGGAGGCCAAGGCAGGAGGATCCCCTGGGGTGGGGAGTTTGAGACCAGCTCTGAGCAAGAGTGAGACCCCATCTCTACTAAAAATAGAAAGAAATTAGCCAAACTACTAAAAACAGAAAAAAATTAGCCAGGGATGGTGGTGCGTGCCTGTAGTCCCAGCTACTTGGGAGGCTGAGGCAGGAGGATCACTTGAGCCCAGGGGTTTGAGGTTGCTGAGAGCTAGCTAGGCACTCTAGCCCAAGCAACAGAGCAAGACTCTGTCTCAAAAAAAAAAAAAGAAAAAAAGAATCCTGTGCCTATCACAGACGGGGAGCTGGCTGGGTGCTGACAGAGACTCCTCCTTGATCAAATGCTAGGCAGGCTTCTCTGAGCCCTCTTCTCCACTGGAGGCTCTGTCCTGTCCTCAGCCTGCCTATAGCCCAGTTTTAGCAAGAATCCCACTAACTCAGTTTATCGAGAATCTCCCCTACTCAAGATGTATGTGATCATCCTGGCCTGACTTCAGCAAGAATCCTGTTAATTTAATTTAGCCACAATCCCTCTTACCCTTGCTGTCTCCTCTTAGTAATTTTCCATCCAGTGACCCCACCCCGCCCCTAACTCTGCTCGCTGACCCCAGCTGTCTTCACTGTGTCTGGAGTGGAGCCCAATCTGTCTTTTCTTTTGCGATAATCTTGAAACCTATTGCAATATTCCTAAATACAGTTTTCCTTACTTTTTAACGAGTGTCAGAATAATGTTTTTCTTTAAGACTACCTGGGGGTGGGAGTCGGGATAGGGATGGGAAAGATATAAAAATAAGTAACAAGATGCCCTGGCTTCATGGGCCTTCGCACTATAAAATTGAATGGGGGCTGGAAGGAAGGAGTGACCAGCTCCACTGAGGCTGGGGCGGAAATCAAGAAAGCATTATAGAGGAAGTTGTGTCATGAACTATCATAAACAGGGAGTCGTTGGGCTTTAAATGTGGTAATGAGGAGAGGGGAAGAACTCCAGAAAGGCTCCAAGGGCTGGAGCACCAGGGAAGGGAGAAAATGAGACATGAGACAGGATGGTGAGAGAGAGACCAAGTCTCAGAGGGCTTGGGGGAAAAGGGTATGGGAACGTGGGAAGTCACTCTGATTGCCACACTGATTAACCTAAGGAACACAGAAAAGCAGAAGGAAGTGGGTTTGATGAATCCAAGGAGTACAAGCAGGAAAGCCTAAGTTAGCAGAACTTCTGGAAAGTTCTAAGGAAAGAACATTAAGCAACAAGTAACTGGCAGTTAAATTTCTGGAATCTGTGTGATTTTACCAAGTTTACTGATTTACGCACACAATATTCAATCCTCCAGAGTACTTTAAATTCTCTTTATGGGCAAAAATATAATCAAAGGCAAATGGCAAGTCTGGGAAATACATCAGCAAAACATGTTCTAAATCTAAATCTACAAAGAGCACCTAAAGATCAATAAGGAAACACTAATGATATAATAGAAAATTAGACAAAAAAAGGTGAAAATAAGTAGGAAGGAGGAAAGGAAGGGAGGAAGGAAACTTTTAAGCACATGAAAAGCATTCAGTCTTACAATAAAAGACATTAGAAAAAATCATTTTCTCCTTCAAACAAAGACACAAAACTCATTAATACTTTTTATTTGTGAGAGGCTGAGGAAAGGCCAGTGCTCTCATGTTGATGGGAGTGTAATTTGACACAAGTTCTTTAGTGTTGTATGTTTTCTTTAGTGTTGAAAGTGGCAACGTTTATAGAAGCAACAAATATATGCCCAACAATGAATTTTCTAAGACAAAAAGGCCATCCTCTGCTTGCTTGGGTTGGCACTCTGTTCTGTCCCTGACCAGTGGTGTAGCCCCGGGCAATTGCTCAACCTCTCTCTGCTTCCTCTTCCTCACCTGCAAAATGGGATAGATAGTAATCGCGTCATCAGCAACACTGAGTCCGCTGAGACCGTACCTCTCACGTAAGTGCCTGTTCAAGATTTTTCTATTATTATTCTACAGTCTCCTGTCTAAAACCAATGAACGAGGAAAGCCACTACGGCATTGTCCCTGAGACTAGATACGATTTAATTGTTCATCAGAAGGCACAGACTAAAGAATTGTGACATACTGAAACAGAGGGCGTGAAAGCGTGAGCGAAGACTTACGAATGAAACAGGACGATTCTCAGAATATTGTTGGGGCGATAAATGGGAGCCGTGATATGCTATGATATGCTCCTCTTATATGAAAAGCATAAAAGTGGCTTATAAAGTAAACGTACCTTTGTACTGGGGAATGCATAGAGTATTTCTAGATGGTCGCAAAAGAAACTCCTAACAGTTGAAAGGTGGGAGGCAGACATCACTGCAACCAAGCGCGGGAGTTTGAATTATTTGTCTTGGGCATGAAATTAATTTTTCAAAAAGTAAATTTAATTCGAATAAAAGAGGCCAGTGGAGTTGGAGTTAATCTACAAAGAAGGGGCAGCCTTCAGGATGCCCTTCGACTTCGCGGCGGCAACTTCTAGGACCGCCCTCGCCCGGTTTAGGACGAGACAGCAGCTGCGCGAAGGGGCCGCGCGCGGCCACCGGGTGATGCGCGAGCCGGCAGGCGGGAGAGCGCAGGCGCGGCGGCGCGCGACGCCTCGAGCCGGGCGGAGCCGCCTGCACCTCCCGAGAGGCGCCACACGGGGGCAGACTCGGAGCGGGAGACCGCGCGGAGCGCTAAACGGAACCGGGTTGACGCGGTCGGGCGGGGCGCACCTCAGACACCGGCGAGAACGTTGCGCCTTCAGCTACACTGGGCGACGCCCAAGATTTTGCTCCTGAAAGGAATCCATAAAACAAAAAATTAACCTCCCTGTGGTTCCACTGGGGCTCGAACCCAGGACCTTCTGCGTGTAAAGCAGACGTGATAACCGCTACACTATGGAACCACATGCGAGCAATCGGCTCCAGGAAAGGCAATTACAGTCAAAGACACTTTAGCGCTGGGAAATAAGATTAAGATTTAATATTCAGTGATTGTTCAAGGACAAAAACTTTCAAAGGGATTCCGGATTTCCAGTGCTAAAAAGAACGGGATAGCAGAGACACCGTTGAAACGGCTGCGTCTCCAGCCTCCCGAAGCAAAACTCAAAATCATCAAGCTCCCGAAATGTAACACTAACTCTGAAAACAGAGGATCCCGCTATGGTTCCACTGGGGTTCGAACCCAGGACCTTCTGCGTGTAAAGCAGACGTGATAACCGCTACACTATGGAACCACACGTGAGCCCGCTGCCTCAGGGTTTAATAATTGCACATAAAGAATTTTAATGATATGAAAATGACACTAAGATATGCTGTTCAGCCATCGTACATGGAAAGAGAAACTTTCAAAAGGATCTCTGACTTTCCGGTCCGACTCCCATCCACGTTTTTCATCAGCCGCAAGGCCCCACAGCTCCTCGGAAAGACAGCGTCCTGCTCCCGGGCGTGCACCGTTCCTTCCCTAATGTACGGAGCGCGGGAGGGCTTTGGTTATCGGGCTCTGTGGCGCAATGGATAGCGCATTGGACTTCTAGACCGTTGAAGGCATTCAAAGGTTGTGGGTTCGAGTCCCACCAGAGTCGCTTTTCTTTTGTTATAGGAAAGTGAGGGAAGAACGGAAAGTTGGGGAAGCAGATAAAACAAAAAAAACCTTACCTTTTAAAATGTCCACTCTGACTGGCCTATCTTGAAAAGGAAGGAAACTAATTGCAGTTCCTTGTTATGTCCCCTCGCTTGAAGGTGTCAGGAATCCCGCTCCGCCAGCCTTTTGTCAGTCGCTTTCACGTGGCTCCAGTTTCTGGTGATGTGATGAAGAAATTAGAGAGAGATGATAAAAGTTACTAAGTTTTTCCATATTATTCTTTTACATCAGGAATAAAAACAATTTTTAAATTGTTGCAAAACTTTTTAGTCGCTCAATGTTGTCTGAGTTGTCTAAAACTAAAAGAATGATCAGTCAAGCACCAGAATGGCCGAGTGGTTAAGGCGTTGGACTTAAGATCCAATGGATTTATATCCGCGTGGGTTCGAACCCCACTTCTGGTAAAGGCTAGCTGTTTTTTCCAAGCAAAACTAGGTTTTTCTTTCCAAATTCCTAGTTGTCAGCTTTGCAATTTGAGGCGTCCAAAAGACAGTATCCAACACAGCCTGAGTGAGTCATTAAGTGACAATAACATTTCAACCTAAAAGTTAATGTCTTTTTCCAGACAGAGAAACTATAGCGACATCTTCAGAACGGATGGTTTGGAAGGTACAAAGAAAACATCTGTTTGAAACTACACCTGGGGGTGGGGGAGAGCAGAAAGCGAGAGACAACACTGTGCCGTGAAAACGTTCACTCTCAGCTAACAGTTATTTCTTGAGATCCTAGGTACCAAGTACGGTTCTAAAGGCCATAGCTGTGGGGCTGCAGTTTTGGGGTTTTGTTTGTCTGTCTTCAAAGCAAAATATAAAATAACAACAAAAAAGGCAAAGTCCTTACCAATAGGTTACTGCCCAGTGACACTTACATGACAAAGTGACGGAAGGAAGAGATGGTTTATAAAAAGTTGACAAATAAATAGAATTTCATACAGTCATAAGCACTAGAGAGAAAAAAACAAGGCAGCACAAAAGTGACATAGAACTTTTTCAGGACAAACTTATTTCATTTGATTATGAAAATGGTTCACCTTGACAGAAATGTTCTTCCTCTCTCTCTACCAAACTTCCACTAAAAACCTCCCTCCTCCTCCACTAAAAACCTTCCCTGATCAATGACCTCATTCAATTATCCATTCATTCATTCATTCAAGGACAGTTTTTGAGAGCTTTGCAGTTAGGCACTGACCGAAGCTTTGGGGATATACAGAGAGTTCCTGTCCTCACAGCAGAAACACTCTAGGAGGAAAGACAGACGCATTAAACAGGTGCTTAAGGTAGGTTGTGATGAGTACAGCAAGAGGGACAGGCTCAGGGCCCCCAGTTCCTAACTCCATCTGGAGAGGACCAAGCAGGGAACCTTGGGGTGACTCCTGAGCCCTGTCTGCAAGGATCAGACAAAACTTCCCAAACCAAAGGAGATGAGAAAGTGGGAAGAGGGTGGCATTTCTAGATGAGGGGAGGGGGGCAGGAAAAAAAGAACCCTGGAGTGTTCAATGAAATACAAACAAGTCCAGTTACTTCCGTGTGTTAAACAGACCTGTGCCACACCGTGAACACTTGATACAGTTATACAGTGTCTGGTGCCTGTCAGTCTGCTCTGTCTTAGTAGAACAGGAAACAGGTCTTCATGCTCTCTGTCATTCAAAGCTGTACTCAGCAGCCATTGTGTCCCTGACACTGCTGTAAGGAGTGGAGGTTCAAAGGTTTGAAGAGGAACAGGCCAGAGGCTCATAACTCCCTTTGGGGATTGATCTCATGGCACAGGCAGCCCCTTTCCAGGGAGTCTGGCTTTGGTTTTCTTGGGTGAACAGAGACTTCCCATGTGATGCTTAGGGATCCACGTCTTCATTTGTGGAAACTGTACCTAACACATTTGTGATTTTCAATACCAACAACTCTGCTCCAAAACAATGAGGCATGGAGAGACCCCCACTGAGGAGAAAGTTGGTGGGTTTTTTTTTTTCTTCTTCTTCTTCTTCTTCTTGTCTTCTGGGGAACAAAAAGTCTGTGCTTTAACCTTTTTCTGCTGGATCCTTAGAAAACACAGCATCAAGGAAGCTTTGATCCGAGGCGCTACCAGAAACGTGGAATTAATTTCACAGATCACATTTTTTCATTTATTTCATTACAAAAGTAACACGTGCTTTTTAAAAATCAAATAATTCAGATATACATAAAGAAAATGAGAGCTTCCTCTCACACGCTTCATTGCCATTCCCCAAAAAGACTGTGCTCTATCCTTATAGATCTACTATACATGCAAACAACGTATATCTATATACATAAAATTAAAGGATATATGTACATACGTTCATATACATAAATTCTTCATTTTTTTCACAAACAAGTATGACACCATACATACTGTTTGGCACACTATATCCTTTTTGCTTAACATAACATGCATATCTTTCCATATGGTTATTTTTTCAATCTTTGCCTATTGCTCTCCTGCTATGTTTCTCCATGAAGACACGCAAACTTCATCGTTCCCGCACGCGGTGTCTCTGAACGCCAAGGAGAGCTAAAATGGGCGTGAGGCTCCACCTTGCACGACTCCGAGTCCTCCCTTTCAAGAGATCTTACCCAATGCCTTAAGGAATGACATGGCGAAGAAGTTATGAAGGAACAGGACGAATTACAGGATTGACTAATTAGGGACGTCCGGGACACAGTTGCCAAGGTAACAGGACTCTCTGAAAAGGTCAAATCCAGCCTGCAGATTGCCTGATCAAAATCTTTCAATGGAAGCTTCAGGAAAATGGTCCCCAGCGAAGTAAATAACGTCACTTCCCATTTGCCATTCCCTCTGCTCGGAATTCTCTTTCCAAGTGTTCGGGGGCCCATCCGTGGCTCAGTGCAGCCACCGCCACTCGCGAAACTTGGCTGACCGCCTTCGGGTGCCCGCCAAGTGCTCCCGGGTCCGCGGAAAGGCTGGTCCCGCCTCACAGCGCTCCACTTGGGGCTTCTGTTTGGCGCGACTTCCGGCCCCGCCGAGGGCCGGGACGAAGTCTGCAGCCCCCGCGGGCCCGCTCCGTTCCTGAAGCGCGGTATGTGCTCAAAAACGTCTGTGGCATAGGTTATTGGAAATCGAATTATTCACCGCAAGACGCCCCACGGTTCCTCAGAGACCAAGACCGGGATTAGAAATCCCGCCGCTCCCCCGGAGGCCCGCCCGGGAGTCTAGATCTGGGGGATTCTTCGCGGGAAGTTCCCTGCAGGGCGCCGCGCAGGTCAGGCAGGCGGTTATTTTTCGTCTCGATTTTGAAGGTTCGCCTCTCAGGGAATCAGCAAGAAGACTCATGATTTTAAACCCATGGGAAAAGAATGCGGCCACGTGGCTTATTTTACTGCCGATAGGCGAGGGGAAGCGGCTCCCTTAAGAGCCCGGGTAGCTCAGTCGGTAGAGCATCAGACTTTTAATCTGAGGGTCCAGGGTTCAAGTCCCTGTTCGGGCGGAGGTTGTTTTAAACTCCAAAACAAATTTAGGTATACTGTGTGCCCTGGGCAAGGCTGAGCAAGTGGGAGCTTATGCAAAACCTGCTGGGGTTCCCCGCCTTGGGGAGTTAATAGCCCCAAAGTTGGGAAGACAAGACTTTCTAGTGATTTTGGCCGAAAAAATGAATGGTGAGGAAAGTGCCGAGCAACTTTCTCTTCCAACCGCAGGCCTTACTCTTCCAACCCTTGTTGCTTTGTGTTCGGATATTTTCCCCTTAAAACTAGCTTGTATTACTTTTATATTCAAAACACCAATAAGCACATAACCGAGAAAACGGCACACCTGTCGTCAAGAGTCATAATAGTTATATTCTTGGCAGGAACTGTGCAGCTTTTGGCACTGAGGAATGTTCTCAGATACTTTTTATTAAAAGCTCCGTGAGGAAACGGAACTTGCAAGAAATATTTCAGATAAAAGCAGGTGAAGACTCGTAATTCATACCTCTCCAACGAGGCGGGGTCCCTCACCAGATTCCTAGAGGCCTGGTGGGACTCTGACTTGTGAGTCTCTCTATAAAGACAAATGTTTCTGAAGACTGTCTTCATGTCTGCCGCCAACGAGAACATTTGCAACCCCAGAGAGGTGACTATACTGGGTATGAAACCCAAGACATTCCCCCAGCGGAACAGACGTGTTTGCCACCACAATAAGAAATTCCGTGCCATATATTGCTACCTAACATCCAATAGTATAAACAGTGATTATGGAACTGTGAACAGATCATTCTATGTTTTCTGACTTCTTTAAGAGGCTTAAAGTCTTTGCATGCTCATAATGCTTTGCTAAATACTGTCGTCTCATTAGTACGTGCCCACTTAAGAGACAGGGAGAACAGCCGTCTGTGTGTGTGTACGGTTGTAGGTACAATGTTTGCCTTAGGGAGGGAAGCGAAGCAACCAAGAGGCTGGAAACGGACTCCAATCCCAACAAAAGCCTTGCCGAAACCCGGGATCGAACCAGGGACCTTTAGATCTTCAGTCTAACGCTCTCCCAACTGAGCTATTTCGGCTAGGACACATGCCCTCCCCGCCCTGTTAAAAGAAATTTAACAACAAAAAAAAAAAATCCCGTTTCCTTTCATTTCCACCCTTTTAATTCTTCGTTTCACCTTCTGAACTGTATTATTTTTAACTCTGAGGTTTTGAGGACAATGAGTAAGAAAACTAATTCCTATCATGTGAGGAAACTCGCGTTCTGCCTTTATTGTCTTCCTAATGCTTTCTCTGCCTCTCTCCCGGGTCCTAATAAGAATAAAAACAACCATTTACTAAGAACCTACTGTGTGCCCAGCACGGAAGTACAGGGTCGCATTCAGTCCCCACCCCAGCGCCTGCCTTGAGTGGATACGACAATATAATAATTTTTAAATGAAATAACTAATTTGCTCCCAATCATCCAGAACTAAACTAGATCTGTTGGCTCCAAAACACAAAAGGTCGTGATTGAGACACACTCTGAGCTTTTTGTCACCTTTTAGCAAAGGCTGAAAACCGTGGCTGGAGAGGGAATGGATGTGAGGAGGGGAAGGAGGAAAGACTAGAAGGGCTCGGTGCTCTCCACCCCTGTCCTCATCCTGGGTCCTTCTGGTTCAGTCAGAAAATGGTTGGAGTAAAGACAGTCCACTTTTCAAGGTTCCCCAAAGTGGATCTGAACAGTTTCCAAGGGACTCCCTCGGGAAAAAGGAGAAAAGATCGAGTGCTTACCACGTCTCCTTCCCTTTTCCTCTCCCTGGAATGCCTTCTGAGCCCTCCCATTCACGCTGCTCAAGGAAGAAGCCTCTTGCCCAACCAGCCCGCCTTTCCCTGGATCAGTGACAATTTCTGTCCCTTCAGCACATACCAACCAACCCAAGTCACATGAATAAGATCTTATGCTCTTAGGCATGCTGGACATATATTTCTTTGAAATGACTCCTTGCCTGTTTCAATGTGTATCTTTTGTTTCATCGCTAGATTGAAAGTGCTTTAATAATTATAATAATGGCTTTCATGTATTGAATGCTTGCTTTTAGGCTGCCTCTACTAAGCACTGTGCATGCATTGTTATCTCATTTAATTATCAGAAGTTTACGAGATGGAAGCTATTATTATTTATTCCCTTTCTCCTCGGGAAGCTGAGCTACATAGACAGGGAGGTAATTGTGGGGTGTGTGCAGACCACTGGTAACGCATTCCCGTGGGGAAGGTGAAGACCCTGCCGCACGCTTGGGCGCTACCCCACTGTGGCCCTTCCCCTCTGATCAGGACTCGCTGGGTACCGTAGTCCTTCGGCTAAGAGGGCAGCTGACACATTCAGCCCACATTCCCATCCTGTCAATGAGGAGATCAAGACCAACTTTCTTCTGTTGCTCGGCTGAAGCAAGGAAGGCTCACTCATTAGCTAAGCAAGGGATGCACCTTGTCCCTTCACCGCACAAGGAAAAGTAGTTCACCTTGGTGACCTTACATCTGAGCTTTTTGTGTTCACGAGTCAACTTCCTAAAAACCTCTGCAGGACCCGATGTTTCCCTTTTTAATTTGAAGCAGGTGGGCGCTAACTCTTTTCGTTTTATCCCGTTCCAGTTTCTGGAATGTACTGTCTCCTAATATGCACCCTCTTCCTCCCACCAACAGAAGCTGCTGTCTCAACCTCACCTTCTTGCTGTGTTCAGGGTCCTACCTGTGAAGCGGGGGAGGGGAGTGGGAGGATTTGACCTCATTGTGAGAGGGCAGCTGCTCTGCTAGTGGCTTCAGCTTCTAGATAATTATCTCCTCCTTTTTAGAGTGCAGAAAAACCCTTTCGAAGGGCATTCAGGAGGGCTGGGAAGGTGCAGGATCCGAGCCATATTCCTCAAGCACGTAGCGGGACGGAACTCAAGAGAGAAGGGTCAGCAGGGGCCGTTCACAGGGGAGCTAAAGGATGCGACGACTGCGCAGTTCCGGGGGCTTCCTGAAGACCTGTCAGTTTCCCATCCTTCAATGCATCAGTAGTTGGGAACCAACAACCCGGTGGTGGCTACAGAACAAATCTGCCTATTTCAGCCCCCAGAGCGATGGACTGCAAGTCTCCCGGATGCCTCTGCACAAAGGCCCACAGGTGACCGTGCCCGCGGAGGCCACGGGATTGTCCCCGGGAAAAGGTAGGGCTTGATTCCCTTTTTCAAATGCAGTAATTTGCTTAACACACCACACACGCACCTCCCTAAACTGGTTCCCCTTTTTTACTGTGAAAAAAGGGCTTCCGCCCGAACAGGGACTTGAACCCTGGACCCTCAGATTAAAAGTCTGATGCTCTACCGACTGAGCTATCCGGGCTCTCGGAGAGAGTGTTCCCTTCAGTCAATGAAAGCTGTGTCATCTGGCTCTGGGAACTAATGGGCGTGGCACCGAGCGAGCTCCCGGACTCCTCCTTTGTCTGATTCAACCCAATTCCAAAGCACAAAGCCGGCGGGGCGGGGAGGAAGCGAAGTAGGGAGTCTGGAAGGAGACTGATTAGTTTGTTCTTTAGCAGCTGAATACTGATCTGCTAAATAAAGCATGCTCCCCTTTTACTTAGAGACCCCTTGGCAAACCGGAACCTTGAGTTCCGCAAAACTGCACCGAGGGTGAAGCCGCCTGTCCCCACCGCTACGCGTTTCTTGGCCCTAAACCCAAAGCACACAGGGTAGAAGACCACGGTTCAGTGGTTAAAGACCATCAGGCTGTCCCTACTTCGGAGTAGACATCACTTCGTAATTCCTCATCCGCATCCCAGGTGCCCACCTCAAAAAGGAGGACCAAACAGACGAGCTGAAAAGAGATGCTCTGAGCCACAGCTCGCTCGCCCGCGATCCGGGGCCGCGCCCCGCCCCCACTGGCCAGGCCTCTGCGCACGCGCAGCCCACGCCGCCATTCGTGGGCTGAACCCGGAGTCCCTCTCCGCTCCTCACCTCCAGACACCGCTATTTTCGTGTCACAGATCCTGCCATGCTCTTAGTTCTCTGGGCCTCTGCATGTGCTGTGTTCCATCGGTAATTGAAATGTCACCGTCCTTTCATCTCCTTCCCTTTCGTTCTCCCCAAGCACCTGTAGAGAAGTAAAAATAATTTTTCTCCCACCATTCTGAGTTCTCAGGTGGGATTCCTTTACCAAAACAAAACAGAACAAAAACTTAAA
This sequence comes from Avahi laniger, assembly GCA_963575035.1. Lineage (NCBI taxonomy): Eukaryota > Metazoa > Chordata > Mammalia > Primates > Indriidae > Avahi > Avahi laniger. The sequence goes on from CAUYSK010119780.1 coordinate 12,458, forward strand.
TGTAAGACATGAAATCATAAAAATTCTAGAAGAAAACATAGGAAAAACTCTTCTTGACATCAACATAGGCAGAGAATTTTTGACTAAGACTCCAAAGGCAAATTCAGCCACTGCAAAAATATTAATAAATAAATGAGACTTAATTAAATGTAAAAGCTTATGCACAGCAGAGGAAATAATTAACAGAGTGAATAGACAACCTACAGAATGGAAGAAAATATTCATGAGCTATACATCCTAAAAGGAGTAATATCCAGAATCTACAAAGAACTCAAATCAGCAGGAAAAAAAAAAAAACATCAAAAAGTGAGCAAAAGACATGAACAGAAGTTTTTCAAAAGAAGATAGCCAAATAGCCAGCAAACATATGAAAAAATGCACAATGCACAATATCACTAATCATCAGGGAAATGCAAATTAAAACTACAATGAGATACCACCTTACCCCTGTCAGTATGGCCATTATTAAAAAGCCAAAAAAACAATAGAGGCTGACGTGGATGCAGATAGAAAGGAACTTGTAGGCACTGTTGATTGGACTGGGAATTAGTACAACCTCTATGGAAAACAGTATGGAGATTCCTTAAAGAAATAAATATAGACCTACCATTCAATCCAACAATCCCACTGCTGGGTATTTACCCAAAGAATAAAAAATCATTTTATTAAAAAAGCCACCTGCACTTGAATGTTTATTGCAGCACAATTCACAATTGCAAAGATGTGGAATCAACCTAAATGCCCATCGATTCACGAATGTATGAAGAAAATGTCATATACATATATATACACACACATATACATATATATGTATTTATATACACACACCACATGGAGTACTACTCAGCCATAAAGAGGAATAAAATAATGTCTTTTGCAGCAACTTGGATGGAACTGGAGACCATTATCCTAAGTGAAGTTTCTCAGGAATGGAAAACCAAACACCATGTGTTCTCACTAATAAGTGGAAGCTAAACAATGGATACACACAGGTACAAGGAGATATAAAGAACATTGGAAACCAAGAAGGAAGAAGAGTGGGAGGGGTGAGAGATAAAAGGATTAAAAACTTATCTATTGGGTACAATGAACGCTATTCTGGTGGCAAGCATACAAGCATACCAAAAGCCCCGACTTAAGCATTATACTTGGTATCTATGTTATCCATGTAACAGATATATTTGTATCCTCTTAATATTTTGACATAAAAAAAAAGAATAACAGGAGAAAAACAAACAGAAGTATATTAACGTGTATTTCATATGTATGTGGGAGATACGCAGGGGAGTAGTAATTCCAAAGATAAGGTTTAGAACTGCAACCTATATAGCATTTTCAACAAAGAACAATAAATTTTTGGAGAAGTAACAAGATAAAGGAAAAAGCCCTTGCGGTGGGGGCAGCAAATTGTGGGAAAGCAAATATATGGGAAATTAATGATAGTTAAAAGCTAGTTAGTGAAGTTTGTTATATAGATTCCTCTGCTGCCCTCTCCAAACTGGTAAGGGCCTAAAGTCGTCTTAGGTGATCAACTTTAGAAGGGAAGAGGAATGCCTTTGTAAATGTATGTCCCAGTTTTAGGCAAATAGAAGGAGAGTAAAGAGCTTTTTAAAAAAAATTCTGCTTCTTCTCAATTGCTTTTAGCTCAAAATAATCCTTAGGCCAAAGTGGCATGTTTTGAGGTGGCATATTCTGCTACCCTTCACACCTTTGAGAATGTAGCTTAACTGCCATGCTCTCCAGGAAGCTCCCTATAACCAGCCCCATCCGTCCTCTTCCGGCTCCTCCCTCCGCTACCCACCACCCACCAACCTTGGATCTCCTGTAGCCCTGCCAGGCATGCAGGCAGGCAGCAAACAGTTGAGAGAGCCCTTTAATCAATGCTTTAATAGAGGAAAATTCAAGTGCTTTGGTAACACAGGAAAAACTAGGAGAGTTGCACCTGACAGGAAAAAAGGCATTAGAATTGTGCCTTGAACGGTGAATAGGAGTGTGCAGGCGTGAAAGAACCAGAGATACCCTGTCTTCTTCTCTGAGCTTCCTGCTTGAATTTCAAATGCTTCTCACTGGGAATCCCCCTTTCCTCTTCATGCCGAAAACTCAACAGGGTTTGCCTTTTTAGGGCAAAACCCCAATATTTCCTAGGAGTATGACTCCCACCTTAATGGTCCAAAGGTGGTTGACCTTTGCTCAGAGCAGTAGTAACAATCTCATTCTTCACTCTTACCTGTGTGTAAGCAACATTTTAAAGCATGCTGTCAGGGTTCTCCCAAGAAACAGAACCTGTAAGATAGAGATAGAAATAGAGAGAGAGAGACAGAGATTGAAACAGAGGTAGGGATAGAGTTAAGAACTCGGTTCACACAATTGTGGGGGTTGGCAAGCCCAAAACCTGTAGGGCAGGCTGACAGTTCCAAAATTGAGGTAAGAGTTGATGTTGCAGTCTTGAGTCCAAAGTCAGCAGGGCAGTAAGCTGGAGACTCGGGCAGGTTTTCTATGTCAAAGTTGCGTGGAAAATTCCTTCTTACTCAGAAACCCCAGCCTTTGCTCTTCAGGGATTCAACTGATTGGATGGGGCCCACCCACGTTACAGAATGTAATCTACTTTACTCAAAGACTACTCATTTAAATGTTAATCACATCTAAAAAAAATCATCTAGACTGGTGTTTGAACAAACAGCTGGGCACCATAGCCTAGCCAAGTTGACACATAGAATTAACTGTCACATATACTGACATACATCATGCAAGGAGCAGCTATTAGACCAACATTTGGGTTTCCCTCCTATTGTTCGTTACTGGATTTTCAAGAGTCTCCGCCCCTGGGACCGAGCTGGTGGGGGAGACGGTGCAGCCGAGCGTCCCGCACGTTTGCGCAGCCCCAGCGCCGGCCCGTGGGACGGTCGGAGGAAGGTTCCAACGTCTAATGGCACTGGAACGTCCTTGGAAACCCGGAAGAAGAGTTCAGTCAGGATCGCTGAAGAAAGTGAAAGTGCGCAGGGCGTGGGGAGAGCTTATAGTCTCAGGACCCAGACCCCACGTCAGAGAAGGGGCCCTAACTGTACTGAGTGAGCAGGTTAGGATTTCAGGGTCCTCCCTCCGCGGGGTAAAGGCAGGTGAATCTTTTCGTATCTAGCCAAACACGAGTGGGACAATCTGAGAAACTTACATGTGGGTGGTGACGACTAAAACAGAAGTATTGCCGAAACCCGGGATCGAACCAGGGACCTTTAGATCTTCAGTCTAACGCTCTCCCAACTGAGCTATTTCGGCTCCTCCTACTAGGCTTGTCCACATAATTATAATGAAATAATATTTGTTCCACGATCATTAAAAGTCATTATATAAATTCACTTGGAGGTAGGAATTTTACAGATATTACAGAGGTGAAAGGGCAAGGCCTTTGTTTACAAGCTAGAAGTAATAACTTCACTTTTCTCAGAGTTTTTTGGTTTTTTTTAACTGCCCTGCAATTCGCTATTCTCATTTAAAAATAAATCATAGACTTTTTCATGGCAGTTATGTAGAGTAATTTCATGCTTTTTAATCCATGCATAGTACTAGATTGTATGGGTATAACGCAATCTATTTAATCAAACTGCTAATGATGGACATTTTTACTTGTTTCTATATTTCATTATTAAAAACAACACTGCAATAAATATTCGTTTGTATATATTTGTTCTTGTGTGAAGGCAGATTTTGCAAGGTCAAAAGATATGAACATTTTGTTTTTTACAGATATCCTCGCATTGGACCCCAGAATGCACAGAAGAGGACAGGAAAGCAGTTTGTAAAGGCTTCAAATGTAGACTTTCAATGTTACTTCCACGTGAGGTATACAGTCTTTGTTAAAAGTATTGATTTGCAAAACCTACTCTTAAAAATACACCTCAACTTTTGTAATACCGTCTTCTCATTTTTTTCGTTTTAAAATATATATATATATATGTAGTCAAAAATTGGAATTAGCTCAGGCTTCTCTCAAACTCTAAGAAGCAGGCTGTGATTTAATAATATGCTGATTTTATTCCACCTCCTCCTGTCGTTTTCTAATTTTGCATTCCTTGCATTTATTCAGTTAAAAATGTTTTAAATAAACTCCATAAGACTATTAGTTAGAATGATTCAATGCTTCATATTCATTTGATTCATAAATAAAAGATAACATTGGCTTGTTATAACTTGAAACAAAAACATGACCTTAGTTTAAAATTTATAAACAATGCACTTAAAATGGAGGATGATTCCAGATTGCCCTTCTCAAGAGACATTAAGGAAAGAATGTTTCTGAGATTAGAAGTTTGGGGCTGTCAGGCCTAATCTAAGTGGCTTCAAAGTTTTTTCAGATTCAAGAGCCTATCATTTGTTTAGCTTGAGCTTCACTCTTTTGTTTTCCCTGGGTAGATGTAGTAGGGAAAATTCTAAAATGGCCCGCAAGACACCCTCCCATGCGTAATCCTTTGGACTATGAAATCCATCATATTAACCTATAACGTGTAATACGGTTTGAATGTTTGTCCCCTCCAGATCTCATGTTGAAACTTGATCCCCGATGTTGGAAGTGGGTCCTAGTGGGAGTTCTTTGGGTCACAGGAGCAGATCCCTAAGGAATGGCTTGATGCCCTCCCTAATGTCTCGCTCTATTAGTTCACGTGAGAGTTGGTTGTTTAAAAGCACCTGGTACCTCCTCTTCTCTCTCTGGCTCCTTCTCTGGCCTTATGAAACATCTGCTCCTCCTTTTCCTTTCCCCGTAAGTAAAAGCTTACTGGGGCCCTCACCAGAAGCAGATACCAGCGCCGTGCTTCTTGTACAGCTTCTTGTACAGCAGAATCGTGAGCCAAATAAACCTCTTTTCTTTATAAATTACTCAGCCTCAGATATTCCTTTATAACAATGCAAAACGGACTAAGACAACCTGTTATTAGGTTTGATTATAGATAATATATAGCTATATTATATTATATAGCACAACTGATTCTAAAATATGCAATTATTTGGTGGACCTGACACAATCACACGAGCCCTTTAAAAGCAGAGGGTTTTCTCCAGCTGGTTGCACAAGGAAGTCAGAGGTTCAAACCACAAGAAGGATGCAATGCTCCCTTGCTGGCTTGAAGATGGAGGAGACCAAGTGCCAAAAAATGTGAGCAGCCTCTAGGAGTTGAGAGTGACTCCCAGCAGACTGCCAGCAAGGAAATTGGTCCTCAGTTCTACAGCTGCACGAAACTGAAGTTGGCCAACGACAAGAATGAGTTTGGAAGCAGATTTTCCCCCAGTGCTTCCAGATGAGAACAACCTGGTTGACACCTTGATTTCAGCCTTGTGAAACCCTGAGCAGAGAGCCTAGCCACATCATGTGGGATTTCTCACCTACAGAACTATGAGCTAATAAACAGTTGTTTTAAGCCACTAAGTTGATGGTAATTAGTTATGCAGCAATAGAAAACTAATACAGTAGTATAGATTTGCTCTAGGCTGTGTATATTGATGACAAAGAGTGGATTTAAATCCCCGTATGGTTACTTGTGTATGATCTTGGGCAAATCAGTTTCTTCTTGTTTTTATATATATACACACACACATATGTTAATTGAATTAGAATCTCTGCAGATGGGGTTTATGTATTATATATTTTTTAATTGGTCAGGCGATTTTAATGTGCAGTTTCTCTCAGTCTCCCATTCCTCAGTTTTCACAAAAGTGTAGCTATCTATCGCATGTAAGAACCAGTTTTTAAATTGTTTACTCAACCTCTCCACAGGACCCTGTAATAAAACATATCCAAAATGAACCTGTCTTTCCCTCCAAACTTGTTTACCTTACCACCCCCTTCTAGGTACCTAAGTCTCCCAAACCAGAAAAATATGAGTTCCTTCCTCCTTCTGCTCTCTATACATAATCACACCCAAATGCTTTCATTCCACTTCATTATTTCTGGAATCCCTCCATTTCTCTTCATCTTCACATCCTCTCCAACCTCTTAATTGGTCTTACCCATAATTCCTTTCCCTTGCTGGAACCGCTGTCCTGCTTCAAAACCTTTCCCTGGCTTCCTAGTTGAAAACAAAAACCAAGGCTGCTTTATATGGTATATAAAGCCTCCCATGACGCGGGCCTTACATTTCTCCAGCGCCATAGCTCAGTGTTCTCTCCTTGCCCTTGATCTTTGTCCAGGCAGCATTTTTCACATTGCCCTCCTCCTAATGCCTACTTAACCTGCACCACTGGGCTCACATACATTCTCCTAGTCCTAGAAGTCTGCTCTGACATATCTCTGTTCCCTTGCTCCCCACCCACTACAGGCTAGTTGTCCCTCTGCATTATTTTTGTGCGACTTACCAAACTGGATTGCAACTGCCTGCTCACCTAATCTTTTTCTTGCCCTTTGTATCCCCAATGTCTGTTACGTAACAGGCTGGAGTAAATTTGGAATGAACGAGTGAATGAAAACTTTCCTAGCCATATCTCAGGACCAACAGGTTCTTTAGTAGCCTTTACCATCACCTGGTCAAGCTCGAAGATGTGACCTCTGCAAGATTATTTGTAGAAGATTTCAAGCTCTTTAATTGCTTGCCTTTAAAGTTGCCTCATCTGGCCAGCCTGCCTCCTTCCCATGAGCCATCAGCGTGAACCAATGAAGGAGCACTTTACTTAAAAAGACAGTAGGGAGGAAAGGTTATGGAGAGTATAACCACAGATTGGTTTATGAGCCTTGGAAAAAAGTCATAAAAGGCTTGGAATGCTTTCTACTGGGTAGGGTAGAGTACTGGGCAAAAGTTTTATAAACTTTTAGAAGTAAGTTCTAAATTTCAATAACAATCTTACAGTTTCACAAGGTATACAACTATAGTGAATAAATTCCAAAGATTTTCCTACACTTCTTTTCAGGACTGTACTATAGGTTGGTTCAGTTATCTTGCTGAAAGTGGAGAACCGTGACATGTATAGGTTTAACATTTTTGTGGGACTTCAGAGGTCCCTGAAAAGTGTAATAATTTATAATTTTGCTGTCTCATAATTTTGAATCATGACCGTTCACGATAGACCCCTCAGGATCCACACCTAAACCCACCATGTCACATTAAAGGACTTGAGGAAGAATCATTAAATGTTTCAGCTACATTTGATTGCCCCTAATCTAGAAAATCATACACTATGGTAATATTCAAGATGGCAGGATGCAACTGTCACAAATGTTAAGGGTCTCTAGCTTTTAGCTTGCTAGAAAAAAAACATCAACTCCAGCAGCGGGAATCAGGCAGACTTGAACAGATAAGTGGCCTCCCCAAGAATCAGGCTAGAAAATAAACCCTAACAACGTAGCTAATTTTGTGGCCATAACAGCCTTGAGCAATCAAGAAGCCTATAGGCTGAATTTCAAGGATGCTTCTTTCTTCAGGTGACGCTTCAAAAGAAATGATTCTGTCCAAATTAATTAGCTTCTGGAAATGGCAATGTGCATTTCAGCATGTGATGTAATCTGGGAGGAAAGTACCCAATTATCAGCTGCTTTCCAAACCCAGAGAGTTTCTCCCAGAGCACAGGGTTGTAGAGGTCACAAACTCCAGGGTTAAACAAACTCAGCTTTGAATTCCAACACTGTGACTAATCCATCAGCTATGTGGCCTTCAGTGAATTTACTTAAATTAGGTTTTCTCTCATCTTTAAAATGATTACAGTTATTTCCCTCTTAAAATTTTTTATGTGTAAGCCAGAGTATGCTGGTTTGGAGTTCCTGTCTCAGCACCCTGTACACAGAAGGAGATACTTAGTAAATGTGAGGTCCCACTCATGGGCAGGAATTGTGCTTGCTCTGATCTGAGCTCCCTCCAGACCCCTAGGTTACTTTGCTCATCTCCTCCCAGAACCTGAACTTTACAGTGAAAACCTAAACAGGAGTGTTCAATGTCATTACTTCCCTCAAAGGTCTTCAGATCAAAGCTAAATGTCTCAAAAGAGTTTCAGTCCCTACATGAAAGAACTAAGAATCTGGGCAAGAGAAATTAAATTCATCAATAAAAATTAAATTTTTAATTTTGGAGGTGAAGCAAGCCCAATATCAAAAACACTAGCAACTATTCCCTTAGACTGGCTTTCGCTCTCTCCCTCCCTCTCCTACTTCATCTCTTTATATATATATATATATATATATATATATATATATATGAACAAATGAAATATTCTCCTATACCAAGGTGGGACATTGATAATTACTTACATTGAAGTGGCAGGGATTGTTAAAACTACTCTTCTGCTCATGGGCCCTCCAGAGTGGTGTTGAACAGTTGAAACCTCAGTTTTTCTAGCAATTTCTCATGAAGACCAGAAGACCCAGATTCCCAGGCAGAACAATCACCACTGGACCAGTTCTCCTCCCCTCCTCCCCACCAACACTTCCTGTATGGGAGTAGAAGTGAATCACACAACAGTATGACTTTTTAAAAATTATTTAATTTAGTAGTTTTTTTTTTTTTTTGGAAAAAAAGCAATAAGGCAAAAAAACTGGAAATATATATAGTTTTGTTTTTGTGTGACTTTATTCCACCTGAAGGACTCTAAGCTTCTTCCGTTAGCAGGAATCTGATTGGGGATCAAGCCAAAAATGTAGTGTAGACATGGAGGAAAAAAAAGAGGGATAAAAGCAGGGGAGTTCAACCTGGGGGATTCCCACTCTATGGAAAGCTGAGGTCACCACTTTCATGGGCCCCCATTCAAGAAGCCCTGGCAAAACCCCTTGTGTTGGGAACAGGGTTCTTAGGAGGAAAATTCCCCAGCAGTCATTCCTCTCTCGTTTATTACAGCTAGGAAGGAAGGAATGGTGGGGAAGGAATGAAAATACTAATTTACCCAGTATAAATCCAATTTCCCTGCAGGGATGACTTCCTCTGGAATGATATTTTCCCCCATGACCCACCCTGGGTGAGGCTCAGCAGTTAAGGAACATAAACAAAAAACACTAACAAAAAGCATACAAGGAAGGCACCTCAATTTGTGATCCTCAACCAAGGGTGGGTTGCACAGGGGTTCTATTTCTGAACAAGACCACTAAAATAAATACGGAACAAATAACGAAGGAAGCCAGGGCCCAACAGAGGCAGTTCTCTTCTTCACCTCACGTGATGGTGTTTTCAGCCCCATATCCTAGGATAAAATTTCTTTTGGAATTTAGTCTATGTGCTTGACAGAAGCAGAATTAACCTGGAAACTACCCTTCTGACTTTCTACCCACAGTCTTCCTAGCAAAAGAAAGAAAAGAGGCAGCAACGAGGTTAGGGTTTCATTTTCAAGAGTCAGGTAATTAGGAGAGCAGAGTTTAGACAGCAGCGGGCACCCCATGATTCAAACCATAGACACAATCCCTGTTCGGTAACTGCCAGATGTGATCCTGCTCAGGTTTTGAATCTGTCTGTCCTAAAAGATGGAAAGCAGAGAAGCTCCAATCCATATCAACATGTGTCCAAGAGAGAGTTCCAGGGAGATAAGGGATATCAAAAAACAAGATTCTTAATGGGAAGGAGGAAAATCAAACAAAAAAATTAGATTTTTCTCTACATATATATAATATACAGATATTTAACACATTATTCCAGAGGTGGCTCCAGTCCATGGGGCTTGAGAGATGGTAAAAACTTTTGTTCCAGATTAACTTCTTCTCTCAAATTCTGAAATGTATCAGAATGGGGCAGGTAATGTTTTGCTCCACACTGGGGCACAGATCCAAATTGGTACTGTGCCGGGAGAGAGAAGAAAAGCCAGAAAGACAATGAGGGATGGGGGTGAAGGACAGCTGGGATAGCAAAAGCGGTGAGCAGTCATTTTCCATCCTCTGTCTGTGTTCTCAGAAGCTGTCTGAGGAAGTCTGTAAAACTCCTTTGGGAGAAGAATGCAACCCTCTTACCACAATGGTCTCCAGTTGCTGTCAAAGAAGATGGAAAACAGCAGAGGCGTGTTTGACACAAGTGAATATGGAAACTTCCAAGAATGTAACTCTGAATATTCCAGCCCTACAGAGCAATCTCTCTTGCAGATGTTCCAATACTTCAGTTATCTCTGCATGGATACCCCATGAAAGTGAACCCATGTGTGAACATATTTCATAATGTCAGACCTAAGCTCCACTGCAACCATTCACAATGCTTCCATTGGTGAGTCTTATGTGTTTCTTTTTAAAGGAACTTCTATTATCGGCTCTTGCTCTCAACAGCACCAAAATGCCTCTAAACCATAATCTTATGCAGATCTTGGCTGAGCAGGATGCTACAAGGGGAGGGTGAATGATATCATCTTAACTGGGGGCAGAGGGAGAAAGAAGAGCCAAGAATACTCGACTTTGCAGATGTGGAACAAAACTAACTTTCAGCCACTACACCTCTCCCTTACACAGGTGTCTAGTGTGTCGATTTCAGTTACAATCAGCTAAGGCAACCAGCCAATCACCACCACTGGTGTCTGCTTCTGGTGATTGATTTGGAAAAAATGATTGGTCAAGACAGACAAACTTGAGGAAAGCACTTGGTAAGAGAGTCACAACTGCGAGCCGTCCCACATATCCTCTGTCCTCTTCTCCTTTAGATCCTCCTCCTTTTTGTTACTGCCATTTCAGAAAATGTCCGGGCACGAGCTCCAGTCCTGTTTTTCCTTACACTCCCAGTATTCTCCCCTATAAATATGGGTTAACTCCCTGGTAACAGGGTCCTTCTTCCGCTCAAACCACAGTGCCTTATAGGGATCATATGGTGTGCCTAAAAGGGAAAGAGGGTAAAGAAGAAATCAGTGCTGGCAATCTCCACACATCGAGAAAGAAGAGCAGAAGGCAAGTTCGTTACCATCCTCTGTGGCTTTCATAGCTTCTGCTTCTCTCTTCTTCCTGGACAGTCTTTGTTTTTCTTCCAGGCGCTGCTTCTCAGCGTTTGCTTCATCCCAGCGCCCATTTTCCATCAGTCTCTGGTCAGGCCGTAACCGGCTGTCTGTGGGGGCAGTGCCGCTTTCCCAGGCATTGAGAGTTAGAGCAAGCTCTGAGAAGTAGTACATGTTTTCTGCATTCTTCCTGAAAGTAAAGGATGAGAAAGAGAAAGAATAATACCAGAGCCCAGACCCTACTTAAAAAGCAACAACCAAGTACCCTGCCAAGACTGTACCACCGAGGTTGTTCTACAAATAAAAAGAACCTAGGACCATGTCAGGTACCCCTAATTAAGAGCCAAACTGGATCACTCCCCATCCCCTCCCCAGCATCACTCAATTCAATAACCTTCTGGGGTTGTATTGTTCTCGGCTGAAATCATCTACTTTCATTAGGAAGAATGAAACATTCTGTTAAATTAAAATTCCCCATTCCTGTTTCCTTGGCTTTCTTTTTAACCTCTTTCTGGGATAATCTTGGCTATTACTACAGACTGAATGTACCAGATGATGACAAGAGATAAACAGCCTCCGTCTTGTTTCCAAAGTCCTGTACATTGTCTCGGGACCATTCTGTTGCTGCTGGGCCTTTAGGCTAAAATAGTTAACAGGTGGTAGGCACCTTTCTCCACTAACCACTTTTGAATTGTTTCGCTCTAAATTATAGAAAAATATCCTTCTGAATCACAATCCAAAGGATCTTTAGAAAGCGTAAAGTATTTTTTGGCAGATGTGGTTTGGTTAGTTTGAACTTTCCTGAGACAAAGCATGCTGCAGCTAAAATCATATAATGACAACTTTCTAGTAATCTCTCCAAAAGTTCCGATTTCCCTTGTTCAATCTCTCACATAATGAAGTGGGAAGGCAGGAAGAAATGCCTTCAGGACTCCTGCACCATTAAGGGCCAAGTAGAGTCTGGGCAGCAAGCACACTGATACTCACGGTAAAGGGTTCCTTTTCCATAGCATGACCCTGCTTTCCTCTGCTTCGTGGCCTCTCTGCCGAGCATCACCCCCATTTTCCCCAATGACTGGTGATACTTTGAAACATTCCATTTTCTCATCCCAGGTCCCCAGAAGGGCAAAATGAACTTTTCCTGATGGATCTGTTACTTCCCCTGTTACCTGCAAGGGTGGAGAACAGGGCTTGGGTGTGTAGCATTCACTGTGAGTTAGCTTACCTGACTGTCCTGGAAACTAAAGTCCTGGGTAAATACCGGTGAAATCCTGTTATAACAAACACCATGGAGTCATCTGTATTATGTTGTTATATTTTTTGGTACTACTTGAAGTAACTGAGCCATGACTTGGGGGTTTCATTGTAATTTGTTGTTGTACAGGGCTTTTTGATACAATGACATATGTAGGAAAAGCATCTGACTGATACTCAGAATTATATTTTCCTCTCTCCAGAAATCACACAGACCTATAAAGAGATTTAAACCCCCAGCTGTTCTTCACTCTTCCACAGAAACTCATGGCACAATTCCTTTGCAGTGGTAACACACAACTCTCTCTTAAACTTCATGGGGGTCAAACTGCCCACACCTTCTTCCTGCAATTCATGTATTAGTCCTTCCTCTGTGTTTCCTATTTTCAGTCTCTCATTGCTCTTGACTTTCACTTCCTCACTTATTGTCTTTTCCAGAAAAGAGAAGCAACTGGTTTAGTAATGCAATATAGTCCCCTTTCTTGCTTTCTCCTTCACCTCTACTTTTTTTGAATTACCATATATATACACGCACGCAGCAGCCCCAAAAGAGTAGGATTTCTAAGAGATATGCACTTTGTGGAAAAAATTTAAATTTCGACTTCCCTTACCTTTCTTGCAACATCCCGAGAGAAGTAGCTATAAGGAACAAATTTAAGATTACACTTGTCTCCCGTCTTGTGATTCACAATATCAATTTCACCAGACTGTAAAATAAAAAAAAAAAATCATAGATTAGTTTTATTAAGACTGGATGACTTAGCCGGGCGCGGTGGCTCACGCCTGTAATCCTAGCACTCTGGGAGGCTGAGGCGGGCGGATTGTTTGAGCTCAGGAGTTCGAAACCAGCCTGAGCAAGAGTGAGATCCCGTCTCTACCAAAAATAGAAAGAAATTAATTCGACAGCTAAAAATATATAGAAAAAATTAGCCAGCCTGGTGGCACATGCCTGTAGTCCCAGCTACTCGGGAGGCTGAGGCAGAAGGATTGCTTGAGTCCAGGAGTTTGAGGTTGCTGTGAGCTAGGATGACGCCACGGCACTCTAGCCTGGGCAACAGAGCCAGACTCTGTCTCAAAAAAAACCCAAAAAAACAAAACAAACAAAAAAGCAGGTTCCAAAGGTATGTGCAGTTGATTTCCTTTATGGAAAAAAAAGTGTTTATGCGTGTGTTTTCTGGGTGATGGGATCCGGAGGTGAAGTAGGCTTTTTTCTTTAAAGTATTCTGCATTTGCGTAATGCTTTTTAAAAATCACATGTCTGCATTTATATTTATAATAAATAAAGCAATTTCCATTCTGCAGGAGGAAAACAAAACAAGTGCCCTAAGCAGGGTCTGGGCCCTGCTGACCTCATGAGCCTCCTCCGCCAAGGCTGGTCCTATCCAACCAGAGACTGGAGTTGACACAGTCGCGAGCGCTTCCTGTGCTGGGGCGGCTGGGGTCTTCCCAGGCTCGCAGCGGGCCCCAGGGCAGTGATGGGAGCAGCTGAGCAGATGCTTCCCGGAAGGCCCGGGGTCAGCCGCAGCTAGACCAGTAAATCACCTGCTGGTGCCTCCCCGGCTGGCTGTGCTGGCTGCTGCAGGGGCTGGAGCGTTTCCTCTGCAGAGGCAGAGCCAACGTGGCAGGGAAACACATGCAGTCGGTTTGGATGAGAGTGGGGAGCTCATTCATGCTTAGCTTCAAGGGAGTGGGGGATTTACTGTCTGGAGAAAGAGGTGGCTGCTGGTGGAGAGGGCAGGCGGTATCGCTCAGCTTCCAAGGGACCCAAACAGAGAACTGGAAAACCAGCAGGATCCTCCAGAGTTCTTAGTGCCAAGGACCATCTGCTTCATTCTCTGTTTCTCTGGGCATGTGGCTACCCTTAGTGGGTAGTTCACATGCCAATGAAGACTACTTCAGAGTCCAAATTCCCAGGATAGAATCTGATTGGCCCATCTTGGGTTAGGTCACACCCAGTCAGCCAATGGGGTGGAGTCAAATACACTAAGATGCCATCTAAGGAATTCTCCAGGGGTTCTCAGGGAAGGGGCAGGTGTGGGCTGGGTGGCTCCCCAAAGGCTATCCACTACACTCTGCAAACAGAGAAAATCTGATTGGGTGGTTAAGCTGCTGGACAACATTGTGCCTCCCTACGTTGCAGCTGTCCTGAGGGGCCCGAGCATGCAAAGCCACCCTGGTCCGACCCCCTTCCCAGGGAGAGGTTCCTCACCCAGGTTCAGTGCCATAGCACATCCCTGGTGACAGCTGCTTGGACACCTGCCCAAGGGCAGAAAAGCTATGCCCCAACAGGGTGATGGCAAAAGTTCTCTAAGGAATCTGACCCGGGTTACACAGGGAAGGCCAGGCTCTTGTCTGCAGGAGCAGGGGTGGAAAAATACACACAGAGCCAGCCACCGAGCCAGGGCAATGTAGATAGTGGTGCAGCCATCAGCTCCGGAGCAGCTTGTCATCACTGTCATCAGAACTACAATCCCATGGCTGCAACACTGACATGAAAACAACCATAACAGAAAGCATACTTGCAACATGCTAAGCAATTCTCATGCAGGAGGATGCCGGGTAGCAACAACCAGTGCCTGGGACAGATGGAAACTTGGAGACCCTCATCTAAGCACCAGCATGTAACTCCAACATTAGCACTCATCTAGCACCTTCTACAGACCAGGCACCCATTCCAAGTACATATGTAACCCTCCTAACAACCCTAACAATCAGAAAGGTACCATTATGCCGTTTTACAGATGGTGCAAAAAAGGTGCAGAGAGATTCAGTAACTTGCCCTGGCTGACAGAGACAGGATTCAAACCTGGGCAGCCTGGCTCTGATGTCGTGCTCATATCCACCACACTACACCGTCCCCCGGTACTGGCACATGCCTGACGCTGTTCCAGGTACCGGGACACAGACCAAGACCCAGATCCCGTGGGCCTTACTGCCTGAGGGGAGGGAGACACAAATAACAATGGCACACATAACGAGCTGTCATTGTTGTTTTAAGTGCTGCAAGCTTGGTACCCTAAGAGTATCTAGAAAGGGAGCATCTTACCCTGAAGGGGTCCGGGAGGGCTTCCCAACATAAGTGACTTGACGCTGAGGTCGAATGAGTGACAAGCAATGGGCCAGAGTAAGCGGTGAGGACGGAGCATGTGACAGAAAGAGGTCCAGGTGAGAGGACACAGCATGGACAGCGCGTCCCGGATCGGGTAAGCCCTCTGCCGAAGGTCACGGAAGGGCAGAGGTAACAGGGCATGGTGAGGATGCGGCCCTGGCCTCCAGGTGACTGGCCAGTCTCTCTGTGACCCCACCCCACCTCCCTACCAGCAGTCTCAGTTGAATGCCCGCAGCTCTCTCGGAGGCGGCAGCAGGGCAAAATCAGATATGGTGGAACATCCAGGAGACGTTCGCTACCAAGTGGCCCGGAAGGACGTTAATCACTTCAGTGCCCGGTTTGCAGTCGTCATGATGATTCAGGGAAAAGGCTGCTCCCTGGACTCTGCAGGGAATTCAGCCGGCCCGGCCACCCACGTGTGGAGATGCTAATCAGAGGCCACGGGCTCTGCTCACCTCCAAAGCGGGGCCCTGGCGGTTTATGCAGAACAGCTCTGGCTTCTCTCCAGCGGCTTGTTTTGGATATTCTTGGCTTTCCTAAATGAGCTAAAAGGCAAACACTGAGGTTTTTAAGAAGTTCTTTGGCCTTAGCCACCCAGTGAATCTTCTTGGCAAAAAGTCAATTCCTGGCTGGGCGCGGTGGCTCACGCCTGTAATCCTAATTCTCTGGGAGGCCGAGGCAGACGGATTGTTTGAGCTCGGGAGTTCGAAACCAGCCTGAGCAAGAGCGAGACCCCATCT